>DWME01008881.1:0-11344 GCA_018244795.1 Parelbella ahira ahira
GCCTCACGACGCTGGGCCGCTCGTACACCGTGGACCTGACGGCCATGCAGCAGCTCAACGACCACACCGGCACGGCACGGCCCGTGCAACGCGTCACTCCCGTCGACCCCGCGCCCGCCACGCCCACCGCCAGCAGCACCGCCGCCGCCGCGCCCGCCGCCGCACCCGGTAACATCCGCAACGTATTTTTAGAAGTGTATATATTGCCATAAAATATTATTGCAATATATTTCTAACACATACATGTGGATTCTGATAGGTCTCAGTACACACATCAAATGCACTAATATGTTATCGAAAAGTGTATTACTTAGATTAGTATAAAAACATCAGTTGGTTGCGTCCGCAGACCCGCGCATCGCGATGGTGCGCTGCAACCCGTCGCTGGTGCGCGCGCTGCTGGCCGTGCTGCACGAGGTGTACTGGAGCTCGGCCGGGCCCAACGTGCGCGCGCAAGCGCTCAAGGCCATCCTGCGCTCCGTCTACTACGCCGACGCGCAACTGCTGCGCCAGGTGCTCAAGACTCAGGTCGGCCATGGCTTCACTACGTATTATTATCATTATAAAACTGCTTAAAAACCTATTACACATTATTAACGGTGACAGACTCCGGCCTATTCGTTCATCTGACATGAATATAGTAACTAGCATTGTGTTTTTAAGTCGCTCATAGGTCAAATTGTATATTATTAATGCTGATACGAAAAGCTTAACAAAAAGTCCCTGATGAGATTGTTATTAACGAGATATGTGTGATAGTAGTTCAAAAGCAGTTTCCTTACAAAAGAAATACACAATACATTAAGCATGAGGAAGTAGAAGTGGTGAAGTAATACTATGGATAAACAATATAAACATTGTAGAAACTTCATCTATAGGTGATATCGTCGCACATTGCCGGCATGATGGCGTCGAGCGACCTGCGCATAGTGGTGGGGTCTTTGCAGTTGGCAGAGATCTTAATGCAACGCTTGCCAGAAGAAATGGGCGTGCAGTTCCGCCGCGAAGGTGTGCTGCACCAGGTTGCGCAGCTGGCCGAGCGGCCCGCCACCGTCACCACTACGCCTGCGACCACCAAGCATGGCAAAATTAAGGTAGACAAAGTATTCATACTGTGAATACGCCTTTTAATGTGAGCACTGATGATCATTACATCTTTTGGGGACTAATTAATAATAAGATGATCTTTAGATAAGTGTAGTTTTTATCAATGACCCAATTTGTGCTAGTTGTTTGATTGTCTTAAAAATACAAATTTGTTCTGGCATTTATTGGTGAAAATTAAATACATTAATAATTTTGACTAAAATGCACCTTTTGTTAAAACATATTGTGGTCTTTATTGTATTTATTGAAAGTAAATTGAGATTCATAAACAACATCAGTTTTAAATAATAATAATAATCACCCCATTTATCATTCCATTGTTGGATTAGGGGTCACTTCTCGTAACGCGAGGATTAAGGCCATAGTCTGCCACGCTGGCCAAGTGTGGGTTGCCAGACTTCACACACCCTGTAATTTTTTTATTTTATTAATTATATTATTTTTATTTTTTATTTCTCAAAATGTTTCCCTTCACCATTAGCAAGTGATATTTAAATTAAAACGCACTTTTGTAAAGAGTTGCGCGCCATGGATTTGAACCCAGCACCCCCGGATTGAGAAACTGAATTCATAACCACTTTAGTTATTTCTTGTTATATAACAAAGTTAATTATCATTCCTCGACAGTCCCCCAGCGGCTCTACAATGCGCTCAAGCGGCGGCTCCTCCCCGCCTGCGTCAACTTCAGCAAGCTCAATGGATCACAATAACTTGTCATTGGCATTCTCGGCTTCAGGATCTTTTGTAGCCACATCATTGTGTAAGTACATGAAAATGACTTTTCTTTAACAAAATAATATAACTTGTCTTCACACCTAAGTAACATAACTATATTTTTTGTAGTAGCTGGTAGCGATCTAAACGCTTCAGAGCCAGGACCCGCTACTTCGGCTTCTACACACCCTGCTACCACTTCAGTGCATAGGTAACAGTTATACTTGTTCATTACTGTTAGACAATTTATTATTCATTTTTATCATATCATAATTAAATATTGTTTTCATGTCAACAATAATGAAATAGATATATTGTTGAAAGTAGTCATATCCTAATGTTACAATGGTGACATATTTGATTACCGTTAAATTATATAGTAAACTGAAATGTAATTGTCATACACGATAAAGAAGTAAATTTTGTATCCATGGTATCATTGTAATTATACATAAAAATGTTTACATAATAATTCAATGCGAAATTCCATGGAGAGCGGTATCAATATAAATTCGATACACCGTGCAGATCTGGCAGCCCGCTTCAGCTGGCGGAGATGCTGAAGCGCAAGCGGGCCGTAAAGCGATCGGGCGGCGCGGCGGCGCGCCACCCGCGGCGCCGCGACGAGCCACACCACACGCACCACGCGCATCTGGCCGCCCCGCACGCGCCGCACCCCCTGCATCACGCGCCTGCGCCCGCAGCGCCGGCGCCGGCGCCCGCACCCGCGCCCTGTGCGTGCCCGCTTCACTCTCGTAACATTACAGTATAATAATCTGTTTAGCTGGCTGCTGTAAAGAGATCAACAATGTGAATAGTGGCGTGCCATAGGCCCATATCCAACAGTAGACGGATCCAAACTCATTATGATGATGATGATGATTGCTTAGCTAGGCAAATGAATAATCATGAAAAGATGCCTTTACTTAATAAAAATTGGCTTCAGCCTTATATTGCTTTTCATCATAAATAATGTTCTAGTATTGCGATACATTAAAAGTAATATGCCAGCAGATCTGAAATAAACATTTTGAATAATTCTTCTAGAACTTTCAGCATAAAACCAAAGGTGTTAGTTGAGCAAATATAAAGCAAATATAAATATAAAACTTATATAAATGAAACATTGTAAATGTTGAATTACATTATGATTATTTATGTGCATCTTATAATTTGTTTGAGTCTTATAATTTTTTTCAATTCTTTCAGCCTCGGGCATACCCGTGCCGGCGCGGTCTGCCAGCCGCATGGGCGGCACGTCCAAAACCTCTTCATTCCTGTCGTCGCTGAACCCATCTCGCTGGGGCCGCTCGCCCCACGCACACAAGGACACCAGCCTACTCGCTTCCCCACACACCTCAGTCAACCTCACTGTCCAGAACAAGTAACTGATATGAACCTTTAATCACAATTTATTTTATAAGTTCTTTTGAATGTTGTTTATACTTGAGACATTTATCAAAGAAATTTATTATTATTTGTGTGTTATTATTAGAATTTGAAAGGTTTTAATCAACCTCATTATTAAGATTATCTCAGGTAAGAGTGTCAACATGTTGAATTATTATCACTATTGTCCAAAAAAAATACGTTGTGTGGACTGGTTTAGTCTTTGGAGCTAGTTAAAATATTTGGGTCACTGCCAACACAAATCTTTATAGTTCACTATGTGAATATTAAGATATTGGACTAAGCAGCATGGTTGTGCGGTGCAGGGAGAAGGTGCGCGAGTGGATTGCGTGGCGCGCGGGGCGGTTGCAGCGCGAGTGGGGCGCGCTGGGCGGCGGCGCGGGTGCGTTGGAGCAGTTGGGCGCGCTGGCTGCCGCGCTGCCGCACCACCACCATCGCCGAGCTGCGCTCGCGCATCTGCGCGACACGCTGCTACACCACGACGTCTCGCCTTTCGAGGTACTCCTCGCCACAACCTCTTCACTGCCCTCCTCATTATCATCAGCCTGTTTCCTTCCGCTACTGGACTTAATCCTTCCTTAATAGTACTTTACTGAGGTCAATCTTCAGTTCTTTGCATCCAACCACAAACATTAATATAAAAGATATACCATGGAACATCACATACACCCACCTGATCCCAAAGTAGACCGAGTGTTATAGTAACAAATTACGGATAAAATACAGAAATTACATATTTATAGATATATTATGTATTTATTGAAAAATTTAAAAATGGCCTTATTAAATTGAAATATATTACTCCATCCAGTAATTCAGAACTTTTAAATCTAACTTGTTGTTTATTATTCTTATTCCATTAATATTTCAGGTTAATCACTCGGGAGTGCTTGGTGCACTCCTACAGTTCCTGACCGGCTCAGATACTGAGTCAACTCAAAGTGGAGAAAATGAATCTGAGAGTCGCGAGTCCCCTGAAGTAGTAGCCGCTTGTGAGGAGCGCCTACGTCTTTTCTTGCATGTGTTTGCTGATATGCCTCTTGTGCCTGAGTAAGTTGTTTCTTTTAACAGGTAGGGTCCCTTTGGTTTAGATATAATTTTATGATTAATAAACCTGCTAGTAGAAGGTAAAAGTTGCATAGTCGGATATAATAGTAATAAAGGAAACAGAAGAGTGACAATAACATGAGGCAGCAGTGTTGACGTGAGTGTGCCTGCAGCGACAAGGAGTGGTTGGAGAAGGCGCAGTCGCTGGGTGCGTGGTGCGCGGGCGGGGGAGCGAGCGGCGCGCTGGCGGCGCTGGTGGCCAAGGTGAACGCGTGCGTGTCGCACCTGGAGCAGTTCCCCGTGCGCGTGCACGACTTGCCCGCGCGCCCTGCTACCGCCACATCCGCGCTAAAGTTCTTCAACACCCACCAGCTCATGGTACCTTCTCCATCTAATTTATGTTTGTTGTGCCGTTCATAAAACATGACTCAATATGTTTTTAGTAGTCTTCTAAATGTCTATATGTTTAGTAAGCATACTATTTATATTCTTGGTATGACTCACAGTCAATTTATATAAAACAGAAATAAAACAGCCTTATCTCAGCCGTGTTCAATAGTTCTATAGTTTATTATTAGATAATTATAACTTGGTTAGGATTTGAAGGATCATCTGTTAGCATTTAGAAAAAACTATTTGTGACGTAGTAAAACTTGAATTATAGTAATGTTGCCAATTATTTTTGAAATTTTTCTTTAATTACAAAGATGGTTTATTTTAAATTCTAATAAGTCCCTGTATACTTACAGTGTGATCTCAAACGTCATCCAACTTGCACCAACCTAAAGCAGTGGAAAGGTGGTGTGGTGCGGATTGACCCCTTAGCTTTAGTGCAAGCCATAGAACGGTAAGTGATGATTGAAAAAGTCCATAAATATAATTAGTTTCATTTGTATGCCATTAGTGCTATATAGTATATAACATCAATTTAAATTAGGAAAATATGTCTAAAACTACTATTTCAAATTTCAAAACTTAACATGTCTGTAATTTCCAAAGAGGTAGGCAGAGTAAAGTAGCAAAAATATAAAAATTATGTTTGTGTACTTATTCAGGTGTTAATTATGGGTCTGTTATGTATATACTTTTGTATATATCAATAAATTGTCCAAATATATTGTTGGTGAAGGTATCACAAAGGTTTTATTGGAGTCTGTCATTTTTTATATAATTATTAAATCCTCATAGATATAACAGTGTGTGAAGTTTGCTACAGTATTTGCCTCATGAAAGCAGACCAGCTCGGGTATTTTGTCATTATGTATAAACTATTAGCATATTATATACTGACTCACAGTATATTATAAATCATAATGTATTTGTATGAGAAACACTGATATAATTATCTAAATTAAATGGATAGCATTTCAGAAGCTCAGGTACTTCTTCATTTCAAATTAGACTACATTTTTTATAATTTCAAGCAATGTGTGGTACTTGATATGACGAATTTAAATAGTACCCTGTTATATCTCAAAATTATACCAAATATATGAATAGGCAATATTATATTCCTCTAGCTAGGTGGAGTAACGCTCTACGTAAAGTGACTGGCAGTGCTTGGATGCCAAGAGCTGAAGTTCGAGCTCAGTGGTGTGCCTTTGGAGAGGCCTATGTCCAACAGTCAATAATATTTTTCCTAGACATGCGTAGTCCATCCTTTTTTTTGTTTGCGGGGGGAAAACCTTCAAAAGGTGCCTGGTACTATGGAAGTGATACCGGGTTAAGTGGGACTTTTACCGCACTAAAACCCCCTCGGTGGCCTTCCTCGGCGTTAATAGGAGAGCTCCGGGGTTCTCTAATGGAATCCACCGGTGTTCTCCTAGCGCAATGCCTCATCGGGCCCAACACTCGAGAGAACATGAGTGCCTCTTCCGATGCCCTCCGATTCCCACGACGATATGCGGTCATACATACCGTCGTCCTTCCCAGAAACGCTGCCTAAACGGTTCGAGCTCCAACTCTAGCCGTTTGCAACCCCGGAAACCTCCTTTTAATCGCCTCTTACGACAGGCAGGAGATACCGTAGCTCTTATTCTGGTCCCGAGCTACAGGGACATGGGTACTCCATCCTAGGACACATCTGCGCGTTCCAATCGGCGACATTGCGCCTAAACGCTATGCTGTCAAGTAATAATAAAAAAAGAAGTCGATGTACTGATACGTGGTCGCGGCAGGTACCTGGCGCAGCGCGGCTACGCGAGCGCACGCGCGCGCGACGGCGCCGCGCCCGCGCACTCCGACGACGACGCCGCCTCCGACGACGACGTGGACGACACGCTGGGCCCGCCGCTGCACGCGCACCCCACCGAGTCAGTACCCCGGCACGCCTGTGCTCGCCTATACCTCGCTTTTGCCTCCTAACATTAAACCGTTCTATAAACTATCCACTTTTTTGTTTGCAACTAATCATCGAACATCGTTACGTTAGTTTTTTTTAATATGACGAATTAACAGACGATAATTGATAGCGGTCGTTGTATGTGGTACTTGCAGCTCCGACCACAAGCTGGAGTTCCTGATCGGAGACACCGTACTGCCGTACAATATGACCGTATACCAGGCTGTGAGACAGTATGGCGAGCAAACAGATGCCGACACGGACACTGAAACGCCACTGGGTATATAATTTACTTGCATTATCTGTATTTTATTCCTATAGCTTCAATTACAGTCCGAAAGAATGAATGTGGATGCCTCATAAAGTTAGTGAAAATTGAAATAATTTTGCAATCGCTGCTCTCTGCCTGTTCCGTAAGAAACATGGTGTAATATGGTCAAAATGATAATATAATATGTAACGGCTTAACTTAAAAGTACGATTTTCTTTACGGTCAGACTAGTTTCGGACCTGTACGAGTCTTTGCTCGTACAGGTCCGAAACTAGTACTTTTAGTTTAAATGTCACTTGCTAATGGCGACGAAAACATCTTGAGAAAATCTGCACACCTTAGAATTTATGAAAAAAATTTAAGATATGTGAAGTCTACCAACCTGCACTTGACCAGCGTGGCCAGACTATTGCCTTAAGTATGAGAGGAGGCCCATATTATAACAGTGGAATGGGAAATAGGTCGATAATTTTTTTTTTTTTTTACGAGGTATTTCTTTATGTTTTAATACCAGACGGTCTGTATTGAATACGGATTTTACTTTGCTCGCAGCGAATGCTGGAATCTGGGTCCAGACGCACGTGATCTACTACCGCGCCGTGGAGGCGGGCGAGCAGCCGCGTGCCGACGCCACCGCCTCGCGCAAGGGCAAGGGGCAGCCAACCAAGCTGTCCTCGCGCCGCAAGCCCGACATGCTGTGGAACGGTGAGCGCTTATTTATATGCTACAATTTTAAATTATCACATATCTGAATTACTAGCTAATTAACAATATGAACAAATACTAATGATTTCTTTTAGCTAAGGAGGGGTAAAAGTTTTAGTAAATTTTTGTTACTTGTTATTTATGAATAGGGTCATTTAATATATTATCCCGGGGGCGTTACGAGGTTTGTATGTATATGTTGGTGTGGTGTGTGCGCAGAGGGCGTGGTGCCGGCGCGCGGGTCGCCGCTGGTGGAGACGCTGCGCTCGCCGCTGCTGGCGGGCGGCGACGTGCGCGACGCGGCGCTGCCAGCGCTGGAGCTGCTGCGCGCGCTGCACGCGCTGGCGCGCCACTGGCACACGCTCTACCGCGCCGCCTGCCTGCCTGACCATCGCCCGCTCGTGCCGTCCGCCGACTTCATTAATTCCAAGGTCTCTCCTCGCTCACTCACCCGATATTCTTGTTCGTTAGCCTCGTCTCGGATGACTGTCATGAGGAGGTCGTTATTTTAAAATATATACTTTTTTCACAGCTTGCAGCTAAAGCTAATAGACAACTGCAAGATCCACTAGTTATCATGACGGGAAATCTTCCGCCGTGGCTCAAGAAGATCGCTTATGCTTGGTGAGCAATACATAAATAATTATTTTGTAAATTTGACTGCGCCTCGTTTGTCGAGTGGTGGCAAGCGTGACTGCCGATGACGAGGTTCTGGGTTCAAATCCCGACTTGGGTACTATTGGATTTTTCTAATTTAGAATTTTTACTATCGACTCTGAGTCTGGATCCATGCCCGGTGTATGGCAATAGGTTCACCACCTATTCCCTGGGACTTAAACGGAACTGGTGAAACGTGGGAGTGCTGTACACTCCTCTGTCTACCCCTTCGGGGCTTACAGGCGTGATGTTACATCTTGTAAATTTGTAAGGGGCCGTTCAAGTATTACGTAAGCAGATTTATTACAAATATTAACCTCCCCACGCCTCTTGTCAACTAAAGTAAGCAAAGCTCTTAACCGCCCCGCCCTTATTGTCACTCGTAAACATTGTTATACGCATTATTCTTTTAATGTTTTTTTGGTCGCGTTATTGGAAATTGGAGGGAGAAAGCGAGTAGTCTAATACATTATTCCAGTTCCGTGTCCCATTATATTTGTGGGAATCCCCAAAAATGTGTTTCTTTTCAAACATAGACAATGTATGAGTTGCCATGTGTGTAAGAAAAGTAAATAACCACTGCTGAGGTAATCCCCACCTAGACCTCTACCCCCCCGCCTCGCTCTGATGTCATCAAAAATAAGCAGAGCAAAGACCCCCCGCCTCCGTATAGTGCTTACGTAATACTTGAACGGCCCCTAATTAACAGTAAAAAATATTTTCAGTATGGTTGCCATGTAGATGGCTTATTGAAAATCAATTAAATATACGTCCTTTGAGCATTTGGTTTAGAATATTCTTAGTTACAAAGTAGCAGGATTAGAAGGACAATAATGATTTTCAACATTAACGATACTTTTTAATTTTTTCAAATTTTATTATTTGACATCTTTTAATTAATTCATTTTACTAAATTGACATTTGTATCGGGAATTGGGACATCTGTTACAATATACATACATATATATGTATAGTCTAAATTGTAATTGTAATAATACAAATAAATACATTCATTATTGCTTCGCATTTGCGTCGTATTTCCATGTTGGATATATTTGTTGAACGACGAGACTGGTATCGGACGAGGATGGTATAATAAGCATGGTACGGTGTGCGCGCAGCCCGTTCATCTTCCCGTTCGAGTGCCGGCACCTGCTGTTCTACGTGGTGTCGTTCGACCGCGACCGCGCGCTGCAGCGGCTGCTGGAGGCGGGCGGCGAGCGCGCGGCCGGCGCCGCCGACGAGCGCGTGGCGCCGCGCCTCGACCGCCGCAAGCGCACCGTGCAGCGCCACAACGTGCTGCGCCAGGCCGAGCACGTCATGCACGAGTACGCGCACTCCAAGGTAACCGCATCATACACCACGATACATCACGTCTTCAACCTGCTAGCCACATTCTTTCGAAGGACATTTTATTATTATCATTATAGTATTCCCTCTTAGTTAAAATTGAACTGCTAAATTGAACACATTCTACAAATACGTGAATAAAAGTAATTCAAGAAAATTACGATTAAAATTATGGAAATCACACTCCTTGAACA
This sequence comes from Parelbella ahira ahira, assembly GCA_018244795.1. Classification (NCBI taxonomy): domain Eukaryota; kingdom Metazoa; phylum Arthropoda; class Insecta; order Lepidoptera; family Hesperiidae; genus Parelbella; species Parelbella ahira. The sequence goes on from DWME01008881.1 coordinate 9,797, forward strand.
TACAATTTATATGAGTCTTTTAAAATAAAAATCTTTTTACGTCAATCGCAAATCTATACAGGTGTCAGAATGTGGCCCCAAAACCGAAACCCTTTAAACATATTATAATTTTTACATATTACGTTCTCAGGCGCTGCTAGAGATTCAGTACGAGAACGAGGTGGGAACCGGTCTCGGGCCTACACTGGAGTTCTACGCGCTCGTGTCGCAAGAGCTGCAACGCGCCGACCTGGACCTGTGGCACGGCAGTGAGAATTTCAAGCAGAAACCGAACTCCTTTGGCGGAGAAATCGTCAAGAGTCAGCCGCCCGTCGTCACTGACCGCTCGTCTGATGCCGCGGCGAAGCTAGCTTCATCTGTGCGCGACGCTCTTAATTTAGACGAGGACCGATCTCCCGAGCCGTCCGAGCTGGAGAAAGAGACTTCCATACCGTCTCCTGCGCCCGACGCCACCTATGTCTCCTGGCCGTGCGGTCTGTTTCCCCAAGCGATCGGTCGCAACGCCCGCCCAACCCATATGTCTCGCGTTAAAGCCAAATTTCGTTTCCTAGGCAAATTTATGGCCAAAGCTGTTATGGACTCGAGAATGGTAAGTACGAGTTGCATTTTATAGTTCAATTTTATATTCTATTTATTTAGTTTTTGTAAAGAAAAACCTGCAATGAATTGTACAGTTTTATTACCCAGAAAATAGGAACACCACAGTAGACAGACAGTACACTTCATTTATTTCGTTATCATTATCTAAAGATACGTCTTATAGTATGCGGATATGTATTTTTCCGTGGGACAAAGTTGCGCGCACCGATGTAACTCGTAATTTATTATGATCTTCTATCACCCTTAATGTCAAACGGTGACATAGAGTGAAGTGAACGGTGAGGCGTAGAAGGTCCAAGTGTACAGTGTACATGGAGCGTGGTCGGCGCAGGTGGACATCCCGCTGTCGGTGTCGATGTACCGCTGGGTGGTGAGCGAGCAGCGCTGGCTGTCGCTGAGCGACGTGCGGCACGTGGCGCCCGAGCTGTGGCGCTCGCTGTGCCGCCTGCGCCGCGTAGCCGAGCGCGCCGCCATCATCGCGCGCGACCCGCGCCACTCGCCCGACCAGCGCACGCACATGGTACGCAACTAGCCGCCCTCGCGCCAGAAAAGATCACGTTGGCTCAAAATACGATCAAGAGCTCTTTCTTGAACTGGTCTATTTGAAAGGACACTACAATCCATTACTACTAACGATGTAAATAATATTCTTTTCATTATAAAAGCGTTAGTCAGCAAAGATAATGAGCATTATGACGTTAAAGTCTTGCCCTAGATATTTTTTTGTATACGAGATTTTCCATCACAGTGTACATTCGTATGTTCATATTATGTAGATCGCCTAGATACGTTCACATCTATTTAACGATTTAATTGTAAACGCAACTCAAACTTGGCACGCCGTGTAGATAAACGCCCTGGAGCTAGACGGGTGCCCGATCGAGGAGCTGGGGCTGGACTTCATCCTGCCGGGCGACGGCTGCACGGAGCTGCGGCGCGGCGGCCGCG
>DWME01008882.1:0-11340 GCA_018244795.1 Parelbella ahira ahira
TGTACGATCACGGCTGTTTTTTCCCAAGAAGGTAGACAGACTGCAATACATTCCCACGTCTGGGCAATTTACCGTAACGTTTTACATCCCACCATTTCATAGGGGGTGAGCCTATTGCCATACATCGGGTACTCCGAGCTATTAGTACGAATTTGAATTTAGAAAAAATCAGTAAGACTATCCAACCTGAGGATCGACCAACAAAGCCGTCAAATCAATGCAAAACAATATCTAGTACCTTAACGCCGAAGGCATGTTTGTTTCATTGGTTTTTGTTTATATCAGAATAGATACAGAATTATATTTAACGTTATCTTCAAATTACGAAACATTTCTTATTACGTTTCGTATACACATCTAGTATTCATTTAATTACAACCAGCACAATTAATTCGCGGAGGTTTAAGCGTGTGTCCCTACTCATGTACACAAACTATGTACATTTGGCAACCGCAGAATCTGCCGCTTCCTTCCAGGGTTCCGGCGGGGTAATATGCTATTTACGCCTCTTTGATCCCAACAGACGCGGAATTTCGGGAAAATTCCACGCCACATCAAAGGCCTTTGTTACGTGGTGTTTTTAAATTCTACAAATGCTTGTTGTCGAAAATTAATAAAAAAAAGACATTCATTTTTCATTTCGGTTTTCGAACGGTAAGTCGTAATAGCTTCGATATTTAAATTTGGCAGCATGTATACGAGCGTTATATAGTCATCTTTTTTACAATTTCTACATATTTACAATACAATACAATACAATACAAATATTGTTTATTGTTCACCAAGACAATACAATACAGACAGTACAAATTTTCGAGGGTACACAAAAGATGGTCTTATCGCTAACAAGCGATCTCTACCAGACAACCTTTGGGTAGAAGTTTGATAGTAATTGCAGAAACTGGATATGGGACAGGGGTGTACGAAAATAAATAAATACTATAAAGGATAAATAATAAAAATAATTATAACACACAATAATTATAACAAATATGAAGAATAAATATTATGTAATTATAATAAATATGTACCTAATTATGATTTGAGTTTTAGCGGGGTTAACTGTAAAACCATAACGATGACTCCATTTCAGGACACGGGCCAGATCCAAGTTAATAATCTTAATTGCCCCATTGTATTTACATGTACAGAAATAAATTTTAATTACATTACATATGCAGAACTAAGTTTTATATGTCTACATATTTTTTATATAAATAAGTGGACCAAATTCGATTGTACACTCATCACCGATCATCGCCATTTAGCGGTCCAATTATGAAGACAATTACAATTAGTACGTAATAAAATCGACCTTCGTAATGCAGCTACTGATGGAAATATTACGTCACATTTTGTGCGCTCTGACCTGTGTGATTTTTGTTCTGATAACCGTCAGATGTGCAGTTTTTGTTGTGATGAATATCTGGCAGAAGCTGAATACGGCAAGCCTCATGTACAGGTAGGGGAATAAGTCATCCTGATTGATGATGATCATCAATAAACAACAATAATATTGTTATTAAAATTAATTAACTGCCTCGTGGCACGAGTGGATGCAAGCGCGACTGCCTATCGGGAGGCCCGGGGTTCAAATCCCGAATGGGATACTAATGGATTATTCTAATTTAGAATTTCTAACGGTGACTCGGGTTCTGGATATATGAATGGCAATAGGCTCATCATCTATTCTATGGGACGTAAATGTAACTGGTGAAACGTGGGAGTGTAGTACACTCCTGCCTACCCCTTCGGGGATTACAAAAGTGATGTCAATGACTAATTTGACCTTACTTTCTCTCAATTGGAGAAATGACTCGAAACAATAAAACGATAAAAGCGATGATGAGGTAGATATTTATTTATAAAGAACTTCTAATACTTGGAACAACGGTCAAGCCATTCTTGCCAAGCGGTCTAATTTAGGTAAGGTTTATGAATCACGCTCTTAAACCTCAACGACATCGGATTTGGCGGACTACGATGTAACCGGCAATTCAATAACGATAAAAATACTTTTTTATTATTATATTTTTCAACGCTCGAAATGTATATAAAATGTTCTAGAACGTCTTGTAAATCAATCGTTATGTATTAAATGATTTTTTTTCTAGATCTAATAAGGAGTCGGTTGAATTAGTCTTATTTTATATTTCGACAGTTATTGAAATTTTATGAGTTTTATTTTTAAATCACTTAATTAACTTACCCTGTGACTAGGATTCTGCATGATTAAGCAATGTCTACCGAAAGTTTCAAGTGATTGACATAGAAATACACAAATTCTTCTTTTCGTAACTAATGCAACTGAAATTCAAAACTACCCACTGACGTTCTACATTTTTTTAGAAAGGGAAAATTTTCGAGTGTTGCCATAATTACATTTTGATAAACTGATTTATGTTGAACCGAAAAATAGTACCCAATATTATATTGTTTATCGTTAATTATGCGTTAAATAATGGATATGTAAAATTATTTTTTTATATTACAATATCGGCTTCGAAAAACAAAAAACTTGACTATTTATTATTATTATGATTATAATATTATTGTTATTTTATTAAATACGTAAGTTAGGTCTCTGGTAATGCCAGTGGAGTATGGAGTAATTAATTAACTAAATAATATGGTTTGTTCATATTTCACTAATTAATACTGTACTAATTTAATAATTTCTAAAATTCAGGAGTGTGATCAAATGCGCTCAAAATTCTGAATATACACAATGTCGCAAATGTGGAAAATTGTGAAATATGAATAGTGTACAGAGAGCTAACTGTATTACTAACTCACAATTAACCGAGTGACAAAGTTAAATTAATCTCTTTAACTAGATGAATAAAGTAGCAGACGGAGAGCACGCGAGACCACGCTCGTGTAGTTAAAACTGCACGAGAATAGTTAAGCACGGTATGGTCGACATTCATTGGATATTGTGGAATGGGTGTAATAAGTAATGAATCAGAAGGCGTGTGTGGTGAGTCACGAGCAGAGAATCTGAGCAGCGCTCTGTGATAACAGTATTGACCTGATTTATCACAGCTTGGCATATTGTGCATAGCGGTACGACATAGTTAAAGGATTAGAACCTGCAGCATTTGGTTTAAAAATGCGAAACGAGAGTCCTGATAATATATTCATAAGAATTTTCTTTCCATCTCTCATCAAATACTGGGGATGGTTGAAGGAAGAATAGTTGAGATTTGGTATAATAGTTTGTTTTTTAAAGACGAAAGACACAGTTCATATGGGATTGTAAGCGCTATTTAGATTTATTACAGAAGTGAAATGTCCAGTTCCAGCGAAACGCAATCGCTAACGTGCGATGATGATGCTATAAATGGGGCAAACCCGACCATGATAGTTCCGCTGGCGCTCCGCCAACGGGCAGGCAAACATCAACAATGTTCCATTATCAAAGTAAACAGTAACGAAATACGAGTTCGCTGTTCGGTGCGGTGGCAATTTCAAAATCGAACGTATAAAATATACACACACATAATACCTCTTCACCTTCACTCATTTTCAATGAACAACCACCCACATTCCACACAGGTCACACACAAACAAACTTTATCGTACACACATTTGGCACTAAACGTGAATTAATTCGCAAAACTCAGGCGACACAGCTCCGAGCGTGCGCAACTAATGCATTTCGGAAAATCTCACACCATTGAGAAGCGCGGGAGCATGTGAATCAACGGGCGGCGAATAAAAATGTATTTCTGGACTTGTGTTATGGAGTAAGGACGGCTGCGCTGACGCCATCCGCGGGATTACATCATGGGCGGGAACCTTCAGCTCCTTCGCGAGCTGTTCGGTATGATTGTCGTTTGATGTAACACTCTGAAGACGACCGTTCGTTCAGTGGCGATTGCGCCGTAATCAGGACTGGGTGTAGTTTTTCTCGAAAGGTCTGTGTACCAAAAGACAGCGTCCCGCGCGCACTGTTCGGGGTCTGGCGATGATTCACATCAATTGCTCTCATTTGATTAAACGGGGCGTAGGCATAATCCGTCAGATGTGTCTCGCTGAACGCGCCACTAATAAGATAATGACACACTCACAACATTTTGTGCTAAGCCAGGAAGCGACACTGCAGTGACAGTATCCTCCAAGCCACTTGTATATCCATGTCACTTGCCTCTTATCTTTATACAACATACGAGTAACCCTGCAACTGCTCATCTACTTTATTAATTGGCTAATCATTGAGGACTAAGTTAATTATGTGTTTATGAAAATTGAAATTATTAAAACACATTTTAATAGTACCATATTAATATAGAACATTAAGTAACCCATCACATGGGTACTTGGGTAGCCATTTGTTATTACAAAAAATACATAGTGTATAAAAATGTCAGCAAGATTTCAAAATTATGATGAAAGAATGATTAATATTAGTATATGAAGAGTGATGAATACAGAAGATACAAGCTATTTCTGTAAAGATATTTGGTACTAGATGCTCTTGGACTTTTCCATACGCAACCTAGAAAAATAGCTAATAACTTCAGACTGATTGATTATTTCATTTACAAAACTTAAATACTTTGATGACAATGTTACATTGAGAGACATTAATTCCTATGCTCAAAATGGCTTCTTTTAAAAACTACAAACTAGCAGCATAGAAATAGTAAATCATGTACAGGTTAACAAAAGGTAATTTTTTAAAAATGCAAAATACACTGGGTAGCGATAAAAACTAGTAACTTTCATTAACTACAGTACTAATTAATGCCTGTTCCAGTTCAAGTGACGGTTAATTATGTAGCTTAACTTTTGGGACAAGATAGCAGTCACTATTAAAACTCATAGTTTATAATGTAATGTTCTGCCTGGAATTCCCGTAGGCATAAGCACAGGAGTGGTAGTACAGTCCGACATTTTACCAGTTGTGTTAACATCCCACTATGGTATACACATTGAGCCTATTGCCATACGGGGCCCCAATCCAGAGGCCAAGCCACTACTAGAAATTTCTGCTAGTAAATCTAAGTTAGAAAAATCCAATAATACACCTAGCCAATGAGGGAGCCAGACAGTTTATAACATTTATCCATTTTTAATTTATATGCCTGTATACACAAGTATAATAAACTATTAGAAACCATTCAAGTTATATATCATAGTTATAACCCCATAAAAAATGTTTTGCACTGCTTTCCTTAATTCATCAGGTGATGTGTTGTGGTGAGGATGTGATGCGAATTTATGAACTTCTGTTCAACGTTGAAGTCTTTTAATCCTATGTGGTGAATCTATTACATTGAATTTCTCTGGGAATTTAATTTATATTTTTACCTATTCTTTGGCATAAAAAAAATATACAGCATAGATGTCACTATACCTATGGGAAACACTTTGGATGTACATGAAAGGCTTGTTTTGAGAGGCTCGGTTTAACATGGATGTTTCAGAGACCTGTGTTTCAATACATTACACTACAGTTTATATAATACATGTAGTTGACCAGTATTATCAGTAACTATATTATCTTACATGGGTACTATTGGATTTTTCTAATTTCGAATTTCAAGTAGCGACATGGAAACTGGATCTAGGCCTGGTGTATGACAATAGGCTCACCATGTATTCCATGTAACAGGAACATAACTGGTGAAACATGGGAGTGTAATACATTCCGATGCCTATCCTTTTGGGGATTAAAGGTGTGATTTCACGTTTATTCTCTTAGTTATGTAATCATACACTTATAACATTATCCCATCAAATGCTGGCTACTTATATAGCGATAAATATGAACCTGCTGGAAAACAGCAATACACTTATTACAATGTATACCTAGTGACAATTGTCATCTTTTTTACATAAGATGTTTCCAGTACAACAAATACATTTTATTAAAATATCTAGACTCAGCCATCCGTCTCTGTGTATAATCTAATTATATGTTTAGAGATCTAAGTGGATTTAGAAGTGGTAGGGTGAAGTTATGTTATTGTTGATGAGTCTATTGTTGTTTTATGTGTAAAAAGTATTTTAAGAACTCAGTATTTGTTATTTAAAAAAGACAGAATTTTTATACTTCTGACAGACAATTACTGCATCATTTTGAACTCTGTCTTAATGATCATGGTACATCTCATAGTTATCTCTCCATATTGGTCAATGTGGACTGAGAAGGGTCAATGTTCTCCACTTAACATAATATCATGACATTATAAACTCTTCCATCTGTTAACAATTCTTGCCCAGATTATGACCGGCATAGTTATAATGTCTTCTGAGAATTAATCATCATGCAAATTGACTAGTGACAATGAATAGAAAGTATATATAGGAAATATATATATTTTGTATGCCCTATTTCAATATTAAAGTACATTTTATTAAAATTAATTTTACTGATTGTGTTAGAGTAAAAAAAAAATCCTATTGTTGGTCAGTTCAATATAATGTGTTTTAATGATGTTTTATTAAAGCTTTATAATTATGAGCATTTCATTGGATCTATATTTAATTATACAGTACATCATTGTGAAAAAACATTTGATACTAGTTAATAACATAATGGTCCATGAATCAAAAAAAATATATTTTTGCAGACATAGAACAAAAAATATTGATCAAATGAAGCACATATTTTGTTTATCCCAGCACTCACCTGTTTAGTTTCACCCTCCAGTTCAATAATCTGTAATGTGAGGGAGCTTTCCATGGCCGCAGACTCGTTGAGGAGGGCATTTTCTTGTTCTATTCCACTTTGTGTTGTTACCTTCTGTGTTGTGTCAAGTTTCATTAAAGCCTGCAAAAATCACTTCTTTTGAACAAACTATTTTCATAACTATATTTTTTTTTTATTTATATTTATTATTAATTGGTCATTATTTGCTAATGTTGATTCTTCTAAGTCATTGGTCATTATTCAGGAATGGTTGGTTGGTTCCCTCTGATTAGGTAGACAGATGACTGGAAGACTACAGTGACTGCCAGAATCAAAAGCCCCATGACCTGGAATGGCTGTGACGATTATAAAATACTTATTTCCAACAACGGATGAATGGTCATAATGATTTGAAAATATCACCTATATGATAATTATTTCCACAGTTTGGCTAAGTGTCTGGGTCATGTTGAATCACTCTTACACACAATTTTCTTAAACCATAGCAGATATACATATGTAAGGATTTTTATAACTATCTCTATAAAGCATTACAGTAGCATTTATATTGTTCTCTATTTCAAAATCGTCAATTGTATAACATATATTTTTTAAAGATATTTAACACATTGTTCAAAATAATGTAAAATTTATATGTAACTAATATATATTATAATAATGAGCTGACGAAGTTGAACTATAATTTTGAAAGTAGTCCAAGAGATGAACGAAGATGTAAGAATATTTTGAAGTTACCGTTTTCGCACGTTAATGTATCCATTAAGGCATGAAAAGTGAAAATATTACACGGTATGTAGGCCAGCTAACCTCTTGTGTGATCTCCAGCTCGTGTTTCGTGTTCTCGTACAGGCTCTCCAGTTCGTCGCATCTTTGCTGCAGAGCACTCTTCTCCTCCAGCAGCACGAGACCCAGCTGTGCCGACTGGATCTTCTCGCTGCTGGCTTGATCGAGCTCTCGGCTGAGCCTCTCGATTTCCACCTTTAACTCCACGATCGATACGTCGCTATGAGCCGTGGCTGCCATCGTGTGACAGTTAGACGGCCTTACTACTAAATCTTCATAAACAAAGTAAATAATTTTAGAAAAACAACGATAAAACGTGTAAATCAATGTTTCTACATTCTCTCAACAAAAGTATAACGTCTTGACAGCTCGTTCGAGACGATGCCAACATCTTTTTTGCCACTTTGGCTCGAATACATGGGTTTTGGGATAATCGGCATTTAAACAACTAAAATTTTCTTAATAATAAAACTTAAACTATAAAATTTTTATATAATCAAAATGTTATAATATTTAAGCAATATTATGATTAACTTTCTAAAATAATTTTTTACAATAACGACTCTAACTCCAAGGAAAACTGGAACGTAAATACTGTATATTGATGACATGTGTAATGTTCAGTGTCAAATTTTATTGCGCGGAATTTAAAATTAGGAACTTTTGAATTTGAAGTCAAAAAATCCCAAGGCTAGTACCTTGGTCCAATTTGCATCACATCAAGGAGGTAGAATCAAAGACTACGTCTAACAATAAGTTCAAATTATTACCAGAACTTTTACATTTCGATGGCAGTACTTAGTGCTCTGAATTGCTGAACCAGGGGTTGTAAATTCGATCCCAATCAATATCAATATTTGTGTAATGTTTTCTCACTAAATAATATAGTAAAAATTTGTATAATTATATCTATTTAGATAAGTATTTGGGCAATGTAAATTATCAGCTGTATGCCTCATATAGCATAGGCTTTGCCTATTGTGGGATTCATATAGTCTTATATGATTGATCAATGATAGGTACAAGATAAGTTATTATTAACCTTAATACTAGGTTTGTAACAGATGCGTGCAATAAAAATAACTTCAAAATTCGAAAAGTTCCTTTATTAACATCAATTCAATTGACTAAAATTACAAAATTTTGATACAAAAATTGTCAATAAGAACAATGTACAGCACATATCGAGTAAACCAACTTTTTCAATTACAATTGTAATTACACAACATTGTAGAAGTAAAACAGTTCTAATTCTCTACTATATTACATTTTGAGTTGAAAAAAATTTAATTACAAATTACTAATTACAAAAGTGGACTTAGTATTTTTGTCATTTCTCTTATAATAGGTTTCTATGATACAATAATAGTATGTAAACTTTTCTTTTTGTTTCTCTTTATAAACATTTTTTAAGGAGACAAGCTGCAGTTTTATCAATAGGTATATGGTTATTTAGTCAAAAAAATAACACTCATTTATATATTTTGAGATACATTGTATATAAACCGACTGCTTGGCTTGGGGCTGTCCATAAAATACAAAGGAGAGAACTGATTGCTTATCTTGATGATATGTGCTCTGGAGGGAGTAGATTAGCTGAACAAATATACTAAGACACTCGAAAAACTTAAAACTGTTCATTTATAACAGTATATAAAAAGTAAGTTAAACAATCTCTACAATATGTTATTGTGCATGTATGTTTAAAAATTGATACTGGAATTTAATTTTAAATGGTCATATAAAATAAATAATTAAGGATGACTCAAATTTAAAATAGTATTAATAAAAAAATTATAGATTAGTATTAGCCTTGCAATAAAAATTAGCACAACAGATGTAATGAGTTATCAAAGTTATTATAAGATATTCTATGGACAGCCATACACCAATAGTGAACAAAACTTGGCACTGTTCAAATCTATTTCAAAACTGATTAGTAGAAACATTCTTGTACTTCACAGTCTAATATTTGAATTATAAAATTGTCTTTTTTATTTCAAATGCTATTGGTCAGTTAAGGAACTAGTTTCATCTATAGGACTGCCATATTAACACTAAAATGATTATAAATTTATGTTCGCTAAGATTTTTCACTATTGCTGTAACTTTCAGATTTTGAAAGACTGGTTTCCAACAAATAATAATAATTTAAGGGTTGTTTATGACAATAATGAAGATTTTTATTACTCAAGGACTTTAATTATACACAAGAAGAGACCAAAGGCTAAGTCGTCATCATCAAAGTATGTAATATGATGATTGTGATGATCTAATTCAATTGTCAAACAATTGTTCACAATTGTTCGAAAATATGATTGTCATTATCAAACTATGGTATATAATGAGTATTTGCAGTTACAACTTTGAATGTTTTAATTACTTGGGTTATAGACTTTCTTGCAAATGAAAATATAAGACTTTTTTGTTAGAAACATTATATCATTGAAAACTTTTCTTGAATCTCATAATTTATTATTCTGGGAGCAGTGAATGTACAAGAATGTGGGGGAGGTTACTGCCTTAAACAAAGTTCTTCTGTCTACGCTTTATGTCTAAAATGCTTATTTATATATTAGCACCTGCTTTCATATGATACATGACGGCTCGATTTAGTCTATTACATTGTAACATACTCACAACTTTAATTGACGACGCTATCGCTCACTTTCCGACATATTATGACAACTATCAAAATTATTGCTATCAAATTTAAATAGCCTAAATTGGAATGTTTAATTTAAAGGGATATCAGTTGCCAGGGGGTGTATCTTAACATTCTTAACAATATAAGTACCTATGTATACACATAATATATCAACTTGTAAGAATTACACATACATTTCTATCACATTTGAAAACATGCACCAAATAAAAGCGGGGTGGTTGTGTTAGTAGTTTAACTCTGTTTGTATGTCATCAACTTTTAGGGTACTGATCCAACCGTTCCTTAATGTGTCTGAGAGTAAAAATAGTAATAAGTTTTCAATTGTAATATTATGGCTGGAACAGTACCAATAACAAAGTTAAGGACATACATAATTATTACAATGTTAAGTGCACTCGCACGGAATAACATGATGAATTAATCACGCCCTAATGGTAAGTATAATAATTAGGTTTACATTTTAGAGAGATAACTTAAGTGTATTTTCCAGATGGCCCGACCAGTTAGGTCGTATTGCAAGGCCTTGTTCGTGACCTACTGCGATTGTATTGTCAATTCTTATCTTTCCACTCACTTGTCTAAGCGAAACTGAATGAGATTTTATCACCCTTATCGACGAAACATTAGAATTATTATCCATATAATATCTTACTATATTACTATTACTAAAACGACTTATAGCTAAAATACCAACAAAACATTAATGCACAATATAGATATGATGATTATGGACACACCAGAATTAATATAAATTTAAATTTGTACTTAAATTATACGCTGTAAATAAATAAATAATGATTCAAATTAAATAGAACTTTTAATGTATGTATTTTACGAATTGGCACCAAGATGGCGGGAAAAGTGTAAGTCAGAGACTTGCGTTCGGATAGTACCTACGTACGTTTCGGTGGAACAAGACTTGCATCTCTCATGTCGTATCATAATCAAAATAAATCAATTATCGGAACAGTGTTTGTACATTAAATATTGATAACGATCGGTTAATTATTGATAATTTATCAAATAGTCCAAAGATATTAGAGCCAAGTACAAAAATTACGTAACATCACGCCTGTAATCCCCGAAGGGGTATACAGACGGATGTAGTGCACCCCCAGGTTTCACCAGTTACGTTTAAGTCCCATGGAATAAGGTGGTGAGCCTATTGCCATACACCGGGCACAATTCCAAACTCCGAGTCACTACTAGAAATTCTAAATTAGAAAAA
>DWME01008883.1:0-11340 GCA_018244795.1 Parelbella ahira ahira
TACTATTGGAATTTTCTAATTTAGAAATTCTAGAAGTGAATCGGAGTCTGGAATTGTGCCCGGTGCATATCAATAGGCTCACCACCTATTCCATGGAACTAAACGTAACTGGTGAAACGTGGGAGTGTACTACAATCCTCTGCCTAGCCCTTCGGAGATTACAGGCGTGATGTTACGTTAATAATTAAATTTATTCAAATTTATTTTATTTATGTTTAGTCGTCTCTACTTTTATCATTCATTCGAACACTAGCCAATATTGAATTTAAACTGATTTTTATAGATAATAATTTGCATTTGAAATCTACTAATTTTCCACTTAGAGGTCATGGAAACCAGAAGTTTAATCCATAATTTTAAATACCAAATGACTTACGGGCCAAACAAATATAATCCAATGATATATAAAAATTTTATTCATTGACAACAGATTAACCAATTAGTGAAAATTGAAACTATATTGAACGTCATAATCAATTAAATCTAAACTCTGTGAGGATTATGGAGGACATAAATAAAACTAAGCTAAGCACAATATTACGTTTTAATACACGAACAAAAAGCTAATCAATTTTATATATATGTAAATACCATAAAATCACGACCGTGTCCCCGAAGTGGTAGGCAGAAGAGTGAACTATTCAAATGTATCACCGGTTACGTTGAGTCCCAAATAAATATCAATATGCTCGTATCAAACATTTTACTAACAGTAAAATAAATTCCAAGACGAAACGAGTAAAAACGCGACATTAAACTCATTTATCTACTCGTAAACTCATTACCGTCATTGTTGTTCTCTTTGTATTTTCTAAGGATACAACGTATGCTTAATAAGTTATCTATAGTACATTACAAAGAATATTCTAGGTCTATAATCAACGCTTTAATTCGAAGAACTACCCTTGAATCAAAATAATAGCAATAAGTAAATTGTTGGAAACATATTAGTTACCATATCAGTTGTTAGTCGAGGCTTCGTTCCCTTAGAAATCTAAATATTTCTCATACAATATTCTATTTCATACATTATTTGTGCCCAATATACCGCAATAGGCTATGGATGTACATATATATATATAATTAGAGAAAAAGGGAGTCCAACACTCCTGTCCCTATTTTTTTTTTTTTTTTTCGTCAGGAAAGCTCAGGTCGAGTACCTATCGCCAACTCCTGTACCTATGCCTTAGAGGAAAAAACAGGGGTAACTTTATATTAAATTTCATATTATATTGTTTCACTCTTTAAGTCTTCTCTCTTATAATCCAATCTATGTACATATCTTCATGCCGTGTTTCAACAAAGGCGGTTTAATGGTTTTGGCGTGAAAAATTGACAGAGAGACAATTACTGTCGTGTTTACAACAGTAATATGGATCATTTGTAATATACATAGACAACGATGATGTTGATGTATTGAAGGTACTCTTTGAATTGATCATCGATTGGCACTTAACAAAGACTGTAATATCAAATATATACAAAAGTACACGTCTAACAAAGCATAATAAAGTCATCAAAGTCATAACAAAGTGTGAAAGAAAACAGCTACTCGCATATCGTTATCAATGTATTCAACAAAATAAACCTACATCAATAATGTTCAATGTTTTGTTACAAACGCCTCATTCTAATCTGAAATAACTTACGTATTAATCTAGAACCTTCAGGGAACCGACGTTCTATGTAAATAATCATATTTATATCAACAGCTCATTGATAAAAGTTATCGGATTCAATACCATCAACGCGTAAGCCTTAAAGTTAATGCGATAGAACACATATTTGAAAACAAAGTACTCACCGAGTAAGCCGTTAATAGTTTTATTTGCATGGCAGCTACGACTACAACTGGTATCAACAGCTTTTATAGCGGGTGCAATGTGATTAGACAGACGATATCAGGCGCTAAATCTTGGAGATTAAGGGAGATTCTCCGCTGTGCGCCCGAAGAGATAAGCACAGGAAACTTGGGCAGATGTTGTGATAACAAAACCTGTCTGTTTGCTAGCACTTTGTATGTAGATCGCAAACATTAGCGTGTGGATTTGAAAGTTTAGATTTTACAACTTCTTTTCGCGATCCAATGTTTGTTTCCGTTGACATAATTGGTTTTTATCTGTCGCACAAATATTTAGGAACAGCTGAAACCGTTTTTATCTCTGCAAAAACACACAGAGCGCTTGCTAAGTACATATTTGCCCGCGACTTTTTCGGCAGGCTGCAGTTGGTGCCAAATATTACGTCATCCATGTAAAAGTAGGTCTTGAACAAATCGCTATCCCTTTCACGGCTATAGGATATGAAATAGATGGGATAAACATTTGGCAACGTTCTGTGAATATTCAGTGAATAATAGAAGAAACGATTCATTTTTGCAGCTTCGTACTTCGAAAAGAGAATAACATTTTTTATTAAGTAGGGTAGATATAGCGTACGGTTCATAAGAAATGGGATATAAAGGAGACAGTATTAGTAAAAGGTAGCATAAAAATTGACAAATCAAATTTATTTAATTTGTGTTAAGGTTTGAAAATTGGAAACGTACATTATGACGATTAACTCGTGGAAGCACCCGTGCAGTTCAAAAGACATGCTTGAGACGTTCCAGCTTATTCATTATAAAAAACACCGCACCTGCAACTTGCCTTAACATCAACTTATAACTAGTTAACGATGTATACACTGTAGTATTCGCTTAAGAACAATGCCTATTGGCTTTTTTAATGAAATTTAAAAAAACAGTATTCACAGGCTCCAACCATTTTAAAATTCCAATAGGAGATCCATACCAATTCTGCACGTACCTATAGCATACTGCCAATTAAGTTTAACAACTTGCATGTCGTGATAATACGCTCAATAGAAAATTAAGGCCTCGCTACACGCAGTCGATAGTGATTACACTTGTCTATCAATACACGAACAAGTTTCTAGACAAAATTGAAAGATGCGTAATAACAACTACGAGTACAACATAATCATTTATTTTTACACTGACGTAATTGCATCGCCCGGGTGTAGTTGTAACAAATTAAAATGTTTCACGATTAACTCTAGTTTTATGGATAATCCGTAAAAGTACAGTCATACTACTTATATACAACTTAAGGAAAATTAATCAAATCAATTTCCGAAACTGCCCATATCTTTGGAAAAATAAACTCGGGGGAATAACACATGCGCCCGACTGAAATTGCATTTAATAATTGTTATCTATTTAAGTCTCATTAAAATTAGAGCATTGTGGTAGGTACATCATATGGCTTATGATTGGCTGCAAACAAGCAGAAGGAAATATATGTAGAAGGTAACAAACAAATTAACATGAAACATTTAGTGCTTCAAACATCACTCCTAGCCCAGAAATAAGATTCTATACAAATATTAAAGAAAATCAAAGTCTTAAGCCTCTGCGAGACAATACACTAGGATCCCATGATTTATCCTAGAGGAATACAGCGAAATTCCAGGTCTTTTATTTCAAGAGAGGACCGGCACGCAGCAGTACATCTTATAAAGTGTTGCAGCTACGAGTAGGTGTACCACAAACAAATGAATCGCTGCAAAACATTGCTTTTTACTATTCAAGTGAAAAGTGTAAAAAGAATGGCAACAAAGAAATAGAAAGAGAAGAATAAAATGAAAACAAACCCGACACTTTTATACTGTTACGTTGTAAATTTATTTCAGCGTATAGAAAAAACAGAAAAGGGTACCGGCTTACTGGCCCTCAATCGCCTTACCGTTTGCGAACTTGACCCAAATAATCTCGCATAAATTCCGTCACAAGTATGCTTGTATTTTTGGGTTAATTTCAAAATTAAAACAACTCTTCTTTCGGTAGTTTCCTATTTAGCTCGGTGCGCAATATTACTGAAAAATGACTGTTTGGAATGAGCACTGAAGCCAAATGTTCTTTTGAGGACTTTATGATTCGGGAACAGCAAGAACATGTGCAGCTGATACTAGGAGAAATAGACCTCCAAAACACTAAGGGACTAAAGGTTTTCCTAATATTTAGCTAGTTGGCTGAACAAAAGGTGAATAATATGTTTATATCAATTAGAACAATCCGAGATTGGCCGGCGATAAACGTAGACAAGAACTAATTCTTTGTTTAAGAAAGTACCGAAAAATTTGTTAAAAAAAGCTTAACTGGTTTGGCTGGCCGCTGTTTCAAATACAAATTTTTATATTGTATACATGATATAGATTGTATAGCCGATGTATGATAGAAATCCTAAATATGAACAATAAGAAAATAATTTAATTCTATAATAAAACAATTTTAATCAATGAATAAACATTTTGGAATAACATAGGTAACCTTATCCAAACCGATTATGTTGACTGGGATACCTTATTCAATAAGGAAGAAGATACAGCTGACGGTTTTCCCCAAATTCTATGAGTGGAATTACAGGATAAGAATTGAGTATTTCATTACCTCTCAGCACAACCAATTTTATACTTTACTTTTCTGTATTCGATATACTATCTTTTAGCACGCTCATTACTAAAACTTAAAAGAAATGTAAGTAATCGTGAACATTTTGGCCATTACACCTAACATTAACTTCTTGTGAAGATTTATTGCATCTAGTTTCTTTATGTTTCCGTTACATGTAATGGCGGGAATGGAACGACATTCTCGTTATGTGCTACAAGCTTTCATGCGGGAAATTCTTTTAAAGGAATCTAATCTAAAACATCAGCGATAAGTGCAATTCGAGAGAACTTAAACGAATTATCACCGGCCGTGTTTTCGAACTTGATAGAAGAAAAATATGAAATCTAATTAAAGTTGGCTGTCTTTATAAACTGAGGCGATATGGTGGTCTTAGCGTGAAGTATTTAAGTTAGAAACTAAAATTTAATATCACAAGCCATACGGGTGGAGGAAAGTTGGTCGATAGATAACTTTCACGAGTTCGGAACACTAGTATTAAATGAATAGCCATGTTAGCTTCAGATAATTAAAGCCGCACAATAGTTTCGAATTTTGAACTGAGCTGGTTGGAAAATAAGTTGAAGCTGGCAATGACACCTGTTGTGTGAATGCAGATGTATATTTCTTTACATAAGCTTGTGGTGAGTTTATTACCATACACCGGGCACAGAATCAGACTCCGAATCACCACTAGAAATTCTAAATTAGAAAAATCCAATGGTACCCGATTCGGGATTTATACTCAGGACCTCCCGATCAATACTTGCAGTTGCAAGCCCTCGACCAGCGATACATTCAACTTTTCTCAATTAACACAGGAGATATTTGATTGATTGATATTTTATTAATTGATATTAATCCACTTCGCAGTGGCTTAGAACTTCAAGAAAGATTCACTGTTGCCCCTCCTTGTGTTATCCCTATCATGTTTCATAGGACAAGAAGTTCGCCTTGACACCACATGTCCCCGCTGGCTTCTGTTAGCGAAATACTTGTAGCAAGTGCATTGAAAGTGATTAATGTAACCAGGAGCGTTATCTGATGTGAAAATTTTATATTAATTAAATGTACCCACGCTTTCAGGGCCCGACCACGCCCATCGTTACTAAACTTGACAAATTGTTTACGGGGTGCCACTGCGCCATGGCTACGGGCACTTGAAACACTCATGTCACCAAAATCAATAGTTAGCGAACTTGTTAATTGTGCACAGCATCGAAGTATATCAAACTTTAGCGATAAAAAAAGTTGGGCTTATTTGATGGGTTAATTTGTTTGGCCTTGATTTGATTGGATTTCCTTCTATTCCATTAATTCTTCCGCCAAGACTAATCGACTCCCTCATTCCCTAATAAGATTAGTACATGATAGTTTGAAACATAAAATAAAAAAAATTAAAGTTAAAAATGTCATGAAAAACATAATTTAATAAAATAATCGCTATTACCACTTTACGGTTAGGTTTCAATCCTTGCTTCTAGCCTCAGCCGTACACGCCTTATTTATCTACTTTAATGCATCAATCTCTAATTCAATAGCTAATCTTTCCAAATCTGTGTTTTGGCCTCATTTTTTTCAGTTCTCTACCGTTGCGGACCATAAATTCTGTGTTTTAGTCAGTTACACTTATATACAGAGTATCTTCGTGTTCGAGTACAGTAGTTACATATGATTTGATCATTACTTACCAAGCGCTTCTAGTGTTGCTACGGTGTCGTTTCACAAATGAGCTGTCTAGTGAAGTAACTTTACGATGGCATCAAGCGACACTACCGACACATTTCCAAAAGATTAACTTTGGCGGTAAAAGTATCAACAAGAAACAAACCGACCAGCAATTGTAGACGTAATGTTTGGCAATAATGAAGACATTAAACAATGGTTTAAAAAAATATATATCTTAAGAACGGACGCTAATTAAAATGACCATTACCTACAAAAAAAAATCATTGACCGTAAAATTTACGTAGAAACTCTTAATTTTCGTAGATATATTTGAAGAGCCCACACACACGAAAACAATGCCCATTTAATTGCAAATACATACCTGTTTAAAAGTTTAAGATAGAACCAGACATTTTCAAATCTAAAATTCTAAATCAAAGTTCCTTCAAAACACTCCAATTATTACTAAACCGAATCTAACCAATCGTATATGAACAATAACAGAATTCAACCGAATCGTCATAATATAGAATTACAGTTAAACCAAGAGCATAAAGCCTCTGTTGCCATCTGTGGCTTAATTATTGTTCCAGGTTTAGGCCTTTGTTCTACAGCCCAGGGCTAAGGCTTAAGGCGGAAGTCACGAATTGTGATCGATCCCCAATTCTAAGCTAAACAATATATCTATATAACACTATCGTCACTCAGTCATAGCTGTAGTATAGATAGATAATACTGGCATCAAAGAGAAGAGCATGAATGAGCATAAACAAATAACATATACATAGGCCAGAAATAAATACAATAAGTCACAACGTTATAGGAATGATAGTACTATTGCCGAAAGAACCAATGTACAATTTAGACTTTCCCAAACAACTGTATAGTTAAGCGCACTATTTCTATTATAGAAAAAAGAAAACACAATTTAACAGGAGATTTGTCACTTTTTGTATAAGTCTAGTGAAATTTCAACTTAGCGAGGCGCTTGCTATACTTTCTCAAGTTACATTCGTTTTCTTATTAAAACTTCAATAACAATCTCGTGAACGACCAGCCTAGAGAATATTGGAACAGTCATTTACAAAGCGTTCCATTTTTCCATTTGCGACTGACTTTACGACTGAAATTTGAAATTCAGTTTATACGCTGTATGACAAGTTATCATAGTTTGACTCCATCGCATTAAATCTGACTCAACGCCAGTGGAAGCTATTGGAAACTGAGAGGGTGGCTTGAAAGGCTCTATAATCTTAATCGAGATAATACCAGTTTGATGTCAAGGAGCACCGCGATCATATATTCACTTAATCCGTCTTATTACTGCACTAATAATCACCGTTTGGACGTTAAGCTCATAGTTCAATTATCGTCCATCTAAATCCCATATCAACTGTTACTGTTTAATATCTACCAATAGTTAAGCTTAAAACTACTTGTTGTTTGGCAGATGGGCTTATACTCAAGGAATTAGTCAGTAGATTGACGTATGTGGGGCTGGCTAGCGGAGCGAGGTGCGAGTGAAACGTCAATCAAACTTTCAGCTGGGGATATTAATGGTGATAAACATGTAAAGGCGTTTCAGACGAAATATTACCTGTTAAATTTTACTTCGAACGAAAAAAAAATCCCCATATAATTTCACATAATAATAAAAAGCGGTGAACTTTATGAATAATTAAGAAGAGGAAATGGTAAATAAAAATATGAACATAACATCTGCAAACGGCATCCTCTTTTATATCCTGGTACTTCTCACTTAGTAGCAACTGTTCTCAAACTAGCATCGCCTGTACTATTGTGACCGGACTACTATTTAATGTAAATGTGTATATAAATTTTAGAATATACTATATACTACACAAATATTTATCTTGATTGAGAGTTGTACCCATATCAATCGACGGAGCAGTCAATCACTAAACTTTTGAACAATAGTCGGTCAACATTTAAAACCTGGCTTTTCGCTATCATTTTTGGCTCCAACATGCCCATTAGAAGTATGTGCTATTTCTGTTCGTTCCAGGTTACTGTACAAGGTTTCATGGAGTGATAGAAAGCTCTGTTTTATTGACAACAGAGAGATAGTGCGCTGACAGAAACTGCCAACAGATTGCCATTAATCTGACGTCGCTCGTGTCCACAGGTGACAGTGATTATTATTTATCAACTGGTGATCTATTAGCTGCTTTATATGAAATGGACTGAGAGTTTTTAGAAAGTTTACGTTTAGCAGCCACTGCAAATATTTTGTAGCTTAAAAAATCTATTTAATAAAGTTCTTAGCTATACATTTTGGTATTTATGGCTTATCTTCTTTCGTTCGATGTCCATCGTAGTCTTTATGTAGTAGATTAGTCATTATGCTATATGGCAATAGTCCTTATAATAAATTCAAATAATAAATTCGCTCTCAAAGTACGAAGGCGTTTCCTCATTGTTGTTCTCTAAACAACTTAAACACCGATAAATCTTCAATATTTGTATAACAAATTACACTTCCTCGTACTATGATAAATCATGGGCGGGTCAAAATAATTACGTTCTCTCATTAGTCATCATGCTTTTCCACAATGTGTTAGTAACGCGAATGGTGAAGACAAACGCGTCTTGAAAACTTATATTAGACGTTTCCTGATGTACTTTAAATGTGTTCGGACCAAGCGCATTAAGGTTATTCTTCTTTTCTTTACAATGGAAATGAATTTTCTATTATATTTTTTGATCTGGTAAGACAATTTAGGGGATCAGCAACACTTTACACACATACAAGTTATTTTGACTAATCGTAACGTTCATTTATAATATAATAATTGTTATATTTTATTACAAATGCGTAGCGTAGGACGCCCTCCAGCTAGGTGGAGTGGCGATATACGCAAAGCGACTGGCAGCGGTTGGATGCGAAGAGCTGAAGATCGAGCTCAGTGGCGTGCCTTTGGAGAGGCCTACGTCCAGCAGCGGACGGGAGTAGGTTGATCGTGATGATAATGAGAAATGGTCATTGTTCGAGCTTAACAACTCGGATTATTAAGAGAAATGACGAAGAGAGATACTAAGATAATTCCTTATACGTATTCTCTCTATGTAGTAGGTACGTCCTGTAGCCCGTTGGACCGATGCAATTAAAAGCAAGTGGCTGGGACTAAATGAGATAAGTGCAATACCAAGTTTTGTGCTACACATGTCCAGAAATATAGGAATAAAAGCTGACGTAATTATCATAAAGCATCTGTTTCTCTTATTACATAAATTTTGAAACAATGTTTTTGTTACGTCATACTTTCATTTTACTGTTTTAGAGGTTTCCTATTTTAATTTATTTTAACAAAGTGTAGGTGTATTACAGACTTCATAAATGTATCGTTGGAAGCAAGTTGTTGATAAAAAGCAATCGTTGAACGCAGGTTAGATTCCATGGAAACTAAATAATGTACAGTTAGGTTTAACTCGGGCGCCAATATCGCTAGTAAACGAGCACCTCTTGTGAAATAAAACTTTAGTTTATTAAACTGTAATGTTTGCCATTAGTCATAATGCCCGGTGCCACGAGTCGAGCTTGTAACGAGTAACGATGAAGACAAATGCGATTATTCACTCTCGTTCTAATGAAGTTTTAAACGAGTCGCGATTAACGGTTCTTTCACTGGTTTTAGAGTATTAAACATGAGTACATTGAATGCGATTCTTTAATCGATGTTATTTGTTATCGATGTTGCGCATAATCGATGTAATATATTATCGATGTTAGATTTTATCAATTTCATGTATAATCCAGGTTGTATATCTAATCTAATAATCTAATTAAATTTTGTTGGGCGCACAAGATCAGCCTATTCAGCACATCATCATCAGCCTATTTAAGTCCACTGCAGGACATAGGCCTCTCCAATATAGCACGCCATTGGCCTCGATCTTCAAAACTTCACATCCAACTGTTGGCAGTCACTTTGCGTATATCTTCACTTCATCTCGTTTGAGGGCTTCCTTTGCTACGATAAGATGGATTTAAGTAATAGATATTAGGTGTTTCCATAATTTAAATCTCTTCTTTTAGTTCATTAGTCATAATGTTCTAATTTTGGCTAGTTATTAATAAATACACAAAGCCACAATTTTTTTTATTATAAATAAATCCGAAGATAACTGCCTTGTTGGTCGAGTGGTTGCAAGCGCGACTGCCGCTCGAGAAGTCCTGGTTTCCCATCCCGGGTCGGGTACTATTAGAATTTTCTAATTTAAAATTTCTAGTAGTAACTCGGAATTTGGAATGGGTACACACCCACGACGATGACCCATGGTGAGCCTATTAACACACGTTAATAGGCTCACCATCTATTCTATGGGACTTTAACGTAACTGGTGAAACGTGGGAGTGTACTACACTCGTCTGCCTACTCCTTCGGGGATTACAGGGGTGCAGTTGTTACGTTATAAATCCGAAGATAAATATGTATTCTCAAAATGACGGGGTATTCTGAAAATCATCATTCATTTGCATTATAAACTGCCATTAAATATTATAATTAAATATTGCAATACTTTAACGATGTCACATATAAAACTTTCATTAAATAACTATGTTCTATTTTATTCAATATCAGTCTGATTTTACGTCCGTAAATATCAGTTCTAACACCCACAATGTATGATGAATATACTACATATATGTCTAAGCTGCGGTCAATATTAAATATTAAATAGTTCTGTCTGTACTACAACGAAAACATTAAGATAATATCGCCTGAACTCCTCGCAGGCGACTTCAATTTACATCTCAAGGATCAGTGCGTCTGAATATACAATGCTTTCTCGCGTCTGCCAACAAAAACAAACAACATATATCTAATACCTACATATGTACATTATACTGTAACTGTGGTTGGATGAGATAAGGGATGAACAATTATTAGACTAAGAGATTAGGGTTAGGGGAAGCTTTGATGGCTTTAAACTATTACCAAGCTACCAAGATTGTTGCACTAAATTGCACATCAAGTTATGTTTAAGTTTTAACGACAGAAACGACGACGTCTTTGAAGACAAAAGAATATCGTTTTATGTGTGGTAATATCGAATTAATCTAAAATTGTTTGTGCGTGTGTGTATATGTGTGGGTTTGCGTGCGTGTGCGCTTGCTCGTGAGTATGTGTGTGTGTGTGTGTGTGTGTGTGTGTGTGTGTGTGTGTGTGTGTGTGTGTGTGTGTGTGTGTGTGTGTGTG
>DWME01008884.1:0-11338 GCA_018244795.1 Parelbella ahira ahira
GGCAGACTATGGCCTTGACCCTCTCAATATGAGAGGAGACCCATATTCCAACAGTGGAATGACAAATGGGTCGATTTGTAATCGGAATATTCTGATTAGACTTTTCAAGTAAAACAATTGTGTGTAGGTATTATATAACACTGTTTCTATTTGCAACACTTGATTTTCTGTATAAGTGTCTATTTTTGCCAACAAGTATTGACTTTCATGAGCGATCGATATTCATTTATCTTTATAATGATCGCACAGAATTTTTCGATACGATTAAATACGATCATTCATACAATTTTTTTTAATCCGCTCTAAGTTTTGTGAACATAGAATTACGAGTACCAGCTAAAACTTAAGACTAAAACTGTTACATCAGATATTTCGGCAAACATTAGTACTTACATAAAGAATGTAAGTAAAATGACCTAACAAAGTTAAATACATACCTGTGTCTCAGTCAATCGCAACTGCCGCGCTAGTCTACCTCTGGCAGCAACGGACAAATATCGATTTTTCTCGAACTCTGCCTCCAAACTTTTGATCTGCTGTGCGCTGAACGCTGTCCGCGCTCTCTTTCCGCGCGACGAGCACGACCCTATAAAAAGATTTTAATTCAAAAAGAACTCAGCGTTCTATGTTATTTGCAGCAAAACATTTAAATATTCTTCTTTTAGGGCGGTGTTATTGTGGTGTATTTATTTCAGAACATTTAAATATTCTTATTTTTAAGTCGGTGTTATTGTAGGTTTTTTTATTGCAGAGCATTTAAATATTTTTTTTTTAAACCAGCGTAATTGTTTGCTGGACCTACAATCATAAAGTTATTATGTACAAAATAGGGGAGCCAGGATAAAATGTGTCCACCGAAAAAAAGCTCAGTAGCTTACCTGCTGAGGCTACTTATCAGTCTCATTCTAATCGCGCACACACAGATAGCGCTAGCGTGAGTTTATTATTTCAGAAACAAGCTATTCTTTTACTGTGCATGCGTCAGTAGTGTGATAGACGGAGATAGATAGGGTATCGCCATCGTTTCTCTCTTTCTAATCGTCGGACCGCGCCGCTTACATGCAGTCGTCTTCCCTACTCTATTTATAAAAGCTCTAATCCTATAATTCATTTAATTCCCAAATGTTGGCTTGTCATAGTTGACTGTCGCTACAGTTTTATACCATCATTTTATTTCCATAATATACCATCTATAAATTATGTAAATAAAATGATAGAGGTCTGTCGTTGAACCCCCATCACGCAAAAACTACGCGATGGATTTTGCTATAATTCTTTTTATTATACTTATTAGACAATAATTGATCGTTATGTGTAAAATTGTTGTGATATCTTCATTTCAAGTAAAGTAACTAAGGTTGTAAAAATTTTGCTATTTTCTTTTAATTAGCAAAGTATATTTTTGCGTTCAATATTTTGTTTTCTTCTCTGTACATAAAATATATTGTTAATAACATAAGCAACGTAGTCTAAGGGGCGAGAGTCAACTACAATAGTTTTTAATATTATTAAATATTTTTCATAAATCTTACATACGGTTGTATCTCAAACTAGAGTCTTGATTGTTGTGATCTGATATTTCAATTCTTAATGTAGTTTATATATTATGTAAATTTCTAGAAACTAAATTGTACCCATGCAGATAATAATTTAATTATACTCAGACGTTAAAGAAAAAATCATGCAAGTACTCGTAAGTCGTAACTTAAATATTTGTTCCTAGTAAGTACCGAACCCACTAAAATAGTCACGTTTGTTAACCACTGCATTTCCAATTGCAGAATAAATTGCGCGGTATGTAATTATGGACAACGCAGAAGTTACGTAAATATTGTTACAAACAGACTATTAATACATGGAACGCTAGATGTGTTATGTGAATTCTTAGTGGTGGATAAATATTTGCGATTGCGTTAAGAAATTCAGCTTGAAATTCCCAGTACTGCCTTAATGCCTACGTTTGTGCCCATTGTATGACAATAAGCCCACCTATTCCAAGTTGGGACGTATGTACCTATGATATATCATCACAGAGGAATCGAGGGTGAGTACTACGCAACTCTGCTTACATCTGCGGAGAATTAAAGGCGTGATGTTACTTTTTTTATATTTCAGCTTGAAGTTCTAGTACTACAGTGGCAAATATAAAACCTTAAGAATAGAAATCTAGTCTGCAATAAAGCCTAACTTTTTGCCGTTTAATGAAAAGAAATGTTGCTGAAATAGGTATCAAGAATTACAAGCATAATAGAGTTCATTTCTTCTCTATCGTAATTACAAACATTTGGCAACGCTCGTACAATTTCACTAACGATTAACAACTGTTTAAAGAGACAACGGAAGTCATGCCTAACAATCCTTACCGACGAAGCGGACACCGCGCATCGTCACCTGACAGTTATTTTCAATAAACACCTCGCCTCTCTGAGTAATTAGTGGCAATTTATCAACGTGTCATTCCGCCGCCATTGCCGCCATCTTGGATATCAGACGACGGCAGCGCCGCTTCCCGCGCTAATGAGCCCGCCAAAATAAACGTCAAACGCAACTTTTAAACAAACTACAGTCCTTGCGGCTATGATCCTAAAGTACATTTCCCCACGAAGCTTATTAACGCAGATGAAAATGTTTAGATATTGGACAGAATGAATGTACAGACGATTTATTGCGTCTACGACGATCGTCAAAGAAATTACGAAGAACATACAGTGGTGGAACGGGTTGTATTTCACTTTTAATGATTTAATGAGTGTGAGTGTCACGTTTAATGCCTCAAGAATGTTTTACAGCTTTAAAAAATTGGAATCCGTTGGGAGGATCAATTTTAAGATTCTAAATGACTTTGACTAGTCATGTAGTTTTTGGTAGTTTTTGCACTTTCTTAACAGTCATCCGTTATAATACTTAAACAAAAATAAACGTCCCATTTATCATTCCACGCACTGTTGGAATATGGGTCTCCTCTTATGTTGAGAGGGTTAAGGCCATAGTCTGCCACGCTGGTCAAGCGTGGTTTGGCAGACTTCATATACCTTAGAATTTTTTTATAGATTCTATAGGGAGCAGGTTTCCTCACGATGTTTTCCTTCGCCGTTAGCAAGTGATATATGAATTTAAAACGCAATTTTGTAATGAAGTGCGTGCCGTGGATTTGGACCTAGCACCACCGGATTGAGAGGATGAATACTTAACCACGAAGCTATAACTGGTCTATTATAATACCTCATCATCATCATCATCAGCCTAATCCCGTCCACTGCTGAACATAGGCCTCTCCAACAGCACGCCATTGAGTTCGATCTTCAGCTCTTCGCATCCAACCATTGCCAACCACTTTGCATATATTATTACTTCACCTAGCTCTACTCCGACGAGAGTCCAACGCTACGTTTGCCAAATCGTGGTCTCCACTGCAGAACACGTCTGCTCCAGTGGCTATCAGTTCTGCGACAGATGTGACCAGCCCACTGCCATTTCTGCAACTTGCTAATCTTTTGGGCTCTATAATATCTATTTTAGCATTTATGAATAAAAATTATGTTTCTATTTCAAAAATCGACATAAAGATCATTTAATATCATCTAATAATTCCTTTCAATAATCATAAGTTTAATTGATATAAAATTTATGGATCAATTACAATCCTCTGAATGATGCAACAAGAGCGATATATCACATCGGTTCTAATAAACAGCTAAGTAGATTAATTAGTAACTAAAATAAGTCTGCGTCTTGTAAACGAAAACAATTAAAGAGAAACGTGGCACTCAAAACATGCCATAGAAAAAAAACTTGAAAAGCGACACTGGTAAAGCAATTAATGTCAATACATCGTCACTTGTCAACGGCCAGTGCCTTTGTTTTAAGTCTTTGTATTTTCCAAAGTTGTACTGGCAACAAAAAAAGATACAAAATAAACTTTATTACGTCCGCAATAGAAATATTTTTCAAAAGAAGTAACTCGACCAACCGCTGATAAAAATTTGTCACAAGTGTTTGACACACGCGATCGCGTTCAAAAACCTCATCCGCTTTCTGCTAATAGAATTTTACAGCTTTTTAATGAGCTTCAGCCACTTACTTTTCAGAGGCAGACTCTTTTTCATCTATACCTCGTTTTTTTTCTGTGTGAATAATTACAGGGGAGAGAGATTTAGCTAACAAGAGTCGGAAGGCGTGGAGATTTATCTTTTCGAAACGAATTTAGAAAATGAGACATCACAGTGGTTGAGCTTTCAAAATGTTTTATTTGTACGTGGAACGGCACGTCAAGGAATCAATTGAAACGGCTAATTTGAGTCGCCCCATGCGAACCAAACGCGCGCGAGTCGCAACGTTGACAGATCGTAAATGTATTAGCACGCCATTATGGTGTAAATCCCGCGACATCATTTTTTAACATAACAAATAAATTGTTTAAATGATGAAGTTGTTTTTAGGGTAACATTTATGTATTTAATGAAAATAGAAAACGAGCAGGCATCAATCATAATTAACCACCGTCACCCATAGACAACTACAATGAACCAAGAACAAAGTTACACTATGAATAGGACTATTACTCTATATTAGAACAGTATAAATAGGATTTATTATTATTATAGGATTTTGGTAAATATAAGTCCTACAAAGCTAGGATGACCACGAGTATTACTTTTAGTTCCGCGATTGTCGCCTTTAGTATTGTGAGTATGCCCAAACAAATATCAACCATAGCTTTAGACCGAAACATAGTCTTTGTAATAATAATTAGTTTGTAATATTATTGATTACAACGATAGTACATATTTGCGTAAATATATAGTAAAACATATGATATATACAATAAATAATATATAGCGTGGAGGAATTCATAAAGCACATATGATTTTTAATTTCATTGTGTAATCATTTTATGTGTAATGTCAGTTTCAAATAAATAACTATTGGCTACTGATTACTTATTTACTAATAAGTCATTTTAGACAACAGAACTTCTGACTCAGGCCACAGATAGTTCACGGTTATAGAGAATCATCATTCTGGGTAGACGGTAATAGTACCTGTACCTATAATAGGCAAATACAACGAGAACTCACTGCGAAGTAATATTTTATAAGGTTTGTAATAAACCAATGACTATTATTTTGATTATGCTGATGTGGTCTCTGTACACGCCAAGAGAATTGAATTAGAGGTAATTCAAATAATTCAATTGCTAAAATCTATGTTGAACGAAGCGTAGGCCTACAACCATGTCTCACAATCTGCTTTAGTGCGCTGCTGGAAATAGGCCTCTCCCGAAGCATTTTTTCCCACAATTCTCACGCTGGGCGTCCGCCGTCCAATCGGATATCAAACCCTGGGTATGCTTTCAGTTGGTTGGTGGCCAGGACATTGAGCCGCGGCTAAGCAGGATGTGGTATAAGTATAGGAATCAGGCGTTCGTCAGACTCTGGTGTATTGTATAGCAAGGTGCATGAACTTTCATGAATGACATCAAATAAGCTTTTGCCTGCGTCTTCATCGCGTAGAACAATTGCTTTAGACAGCATTTCGAATTTTTTTGGTTACTTCATTTGTATTTCGCCGTCGCCCCGCTACAATAAATAGGCGCATAGCAAACATGAACAGATTTGTTTGGTCTTAGATGCACTTTCATCTACTTACTATGTTATCCCCATGTAGGTCGTTATTTCACAAAACGTTAGAACAAAATATATTTATTTAATTCTTATTAAGTGATTTAAATACAGAGTTTCATTATTTAAATTTTCGATAATTGCAACCTCCCATACAAACTTTCATTCTCTATTTCAACCTTTTAAATTCCTTGCGTGCATGCGTGTATACCCATTCCTAGAATGGGTATACACGCATGAGTATAATTGTACGTTATCTATCGTTCCTAAAAACTTTTTTTTATAAGCTCATCAAATAGTGGCAGAAGGTGATACAAACAAATAATATAGTGAAAAGCTTCTAAAATAAAATACTCACAAGTACCATTGCCTATATCAATCGTTCTTGGATAATATTTTTAGTAAACCCAACAATTAATATAATATATATAAGTGTACATGTATGTAACTAGATATATTGTACATATATTGCAAGTATATTGATAAACATAAACATATTATAAATTGATATTGATAAATAATTAATACATTGCTGACGGCTTTGTTGTGCCTACCACTTACTCTCATCGTCACCCTGGGTTGACTGGCAGAGAATGCCATCAGGCATTAAGTCCGCCCTTTGTAACCTGGTTACAGGTAAGCAATAAAGATTAAATAAATGAAATAAACAAATTAAGTCTTGCAACATGATACTCGGCAGGAACAGTCGATAATGGCTACAAATATAGCCGCGGCCTGCGGCGCCGAGCGCACGTCCCGCGGCGGTCAATTGCTCGTGAACATGTGAAGTGGTTGGCGTGTTAACGGTTTTATTTAACGATGTATCGAAAATATGGAGTAAAAAGATAGTAACATCGCTCCTGCGATCCTCGAAGGGGTAGCTACAGGAGTAGGTATCTGCTAAATACACTCCCAAGTTTCCGAGTTACGTTTACGTTCTACCATGAAGTAAGTGGTGAGCCTATTGTCATATACCGGAACAAAAATTTCAAATAAAACTGCCTCTTTGGTCGTATGGTTGCAAGTGCGACTGCTTATCGGGAGGTCCTGGGTTCAAATCCCGGTTCGGCTGTTATAGATTTTTCTAATTTAGAATATCTAGTAGTGACTCGGAGTCTGGATCTGTGCCCGGTGTATAGCAATAGGCTCACCACCTATTCCATGGGACTTAAGCGTAACTGGTGAAACGTAGGAGTGTACTACACTCCTCTGTCTACCCCTTCGGGGATTACAGGCGTGATTTAGCAAATCTTGTACAACTTTACATTTTCTGTTTGCTATAATTACGTAATATTCTGTAGATAATATTTTCTGTGATGGATTTAGGACTTCAGAGTTTATTAATAATTATTTTGATTTGCTGCTCTTCCGTTTTCAATGTTGTATGGTTTTTAATTCGTAGTTAAAATTTATGACAATTGTTATCTTCAGTCCCTTTAATCTATAGCTGGACACAGGCCTGCATTAACGAGCGCCATTATCCTGTTCTTAAATAGCTGCAATATTTTAATTAGTATTTTAAGGATTCATGATTTGCTACAAATCTATTTACCTAATTGTATCTTTATCAAACCAAAATCGATTAAAATCGTTTCATTGGCTTTAAGGTGACAGAAGTCCAATGAAAAAGAATCAATTTCAAAAATATTACATGATTACAATTTTACCTCATTACTTTATTACCTTAGTCCAAATAATTAGGGAACTACTTTATCCTTTGCAGGTATAGACAAACCTAATTTGGAAACACGAATAGATCAAACGGTATATTTAAAATTAACAAATTGCATTCTTCAAAAGAAGTGAGAAGGCGAAGAGTTATATTTTATCTTGCAATGAGTTATGGCGTTTCGGATTACGCAGCTCCTATTTCTGTGTGACTTTGTGTAAAATAATTCTTACAGATTACGACACTTGAAACTGAGCAGATGATGAATTTTTTAAAAATTGTGATAAGCGAAATACAGATGTTTAATCAAATGTTAGCTTAAGAAATACTAATAAGGTTTTTTCGCAAAGCGATATGATGTTGATCTGTTTCGTGTTTGAAGAAAAACACGACAAAATCAAATCGTTGAGCCTTTAAACCATTCTAAACTTGCTGTACCTATTCTCACCTCGAGGACGCTTTCTACATCTGTGTTTATCTTTATGATACTCTATCGGTGAAAGGCCTAAACTTTTGAAGTGCGAGCTACCCCAATTCAGCAAATTCCTACATCTCTTAGTTGTGGTTTCAAAAGTTATACTGGAACTGTTGCGTAATACTACTCTCAAAATTATAAAGTTAACTCCACAGTCTGTCATATTGGCCAAGTGTGGCAGATTAGTGTGGCAGATTGCAGATTTCAAACGTCCTAAAATCCTATAACACTAATAAAATTTAATAGTAGGTACTAAATTTTATAAGTCTTTTTGTATGAGTGTAAAAAGCTGGGTCCACCCAACGACCCATGACCACGAACACTCTGCCAGGAGTATACGACTAAGAAGAATAATAATCTAAAAAATTGTGTTACTTATTGGCTATTGTTCAAGTGTCTCATATCAACCTGTACGTCACACGTATGGATTTCTCATTTTTTGCTCCAGGAATATCTTGAAAGGAAGTTTATTACACCACTTAGATATGAAGGTACACGTTCAGATTAAATCCAATACTTATATATGAAGGTAGAAGTATAAGTACAATTGAGCCAATAAAGCCGAATTTTCTCGGAAAAGTACTTACTTAAAAGAATTTTTATACCAATACAACCTTAGGGAGATCGTAAAAACACTGTCACTAATGTTACAGTAAGAATAATTGAAACAGGGAGATATAAACTCTTTCCAAGATTAGGGGTACCAATTATTGAAATTACCTCTAAAGGCATGTTCAATTCGGCAATAATCAATTGTTTTGACGTTTGAAAAAATTTTAGCTCGGATGTTTCTATCAATAACATCTTCGTTTTATTCACAGCTATTAGTATATATTATTATAGTATATTACTTGTACTTAGTAATAGAAGTCTATAAAATCTTATTTACCTGATTGCTGGTAATCCGACGATTTCAGCTCCGTAAACTCTTGCGCGTCATTTGCATTCGACGTTTCTACGTCCACTTGTTCCGAACTGCTACTTCCTTTGTCGTCTTCATCTGAGTCCAGAATATTCTGATTTTCTTTACTAAACATATTGCTGAAACATCCATCTCCGTCTGCCAATTCGCTGGACGAGTTAACTTCTTCAGTACTTCTCTGAGTCACAAATTTGTCGGCTAACAGACTATCGATGGAAAACGGTAGTTTTGTTTCGACTCTATTATCACTTTTCACTTCATTTACTCGCTCATCTACCTCCATATCCTCACATTTCGATGGCGAGTTCATTTTCAAAGCACTTTTGATCGTTGTCTTTACACAATTAGTTGACAAAAATTTCTTCAACTTTACACAAGCATCTCGTGGTAGCTGGGTCCTTCACTGAATCTCAACGTCTCTGAGGTCTTCGTTCGAACTGATTTACCGTGAGGCGAGTCGCACGCGATAATAATTTATACTAATTCCGACTAACGACGCGTTTTTGTCAATTGGCCCGCTGAAATGACTGAGCCCGGGAATGTTAACTGCCGTTCTGAAAAACATGTTTAGCTGTTGTTTCTCATTGGTACTGCATCTTATCCTCATTACCTTAAGGTTCATTTTCTGAAGACCGTTAATTATCATCTGGCGATACGAACGGAGCCAAATGAAGATGGAAACTCTCATCTAATGGGCGTATTTTTGGTTGACAATTCTGTTTGCCGCATTTAAGATGGTCGCAATCGGATTTGAGCTTTGTCTTCATTGCTTTGGGCTGATTGTTGTGTGCGGTTAGTTAAACGATGCAAATAGCTCATGAAGAGTTGAAACTGTGATATAATTAGCCATAAACCAATCAGAGGCGGTGGGCGTGGCGGAGCGATGCGCCCGCGCAGTCTCTTGTACCGCAGCGGCGTTTATTTAGAGCCGGTGAATTATTGCTGTATTCATTAATTGTGATAATTATTTAGTTAGCTCGTGTAATTGGACGCGTCAGTATTAGAACAAGATGTGTGTTTATGAGGCACGGATTGTGGTTAGGTATTTAGATGCACGCTAGTCCAATTGATATTCAAAATTGTTTTTATTTCGTTATTATTTAAAACGAAATTTTTATTATATACATATACCGTATAGTCAATTGCACAGACAAAAGGCTTTACTCTCAGGTCAACGCATAGTTGCAATTACATTTTATTTTAATTACCAAAAAAAAAACCCTTTTTTGAAACACTTTCTTCACTAGTTCTGCATTCAGCTCTTAACTGACTTTGGCACGTCAATCTGATTAAGTGTTTGATTTTCGCACGATCACTGCATCCTCAGCTAACGCCGCAGTCCAGATAATTGGTAAGTTATGGCCACAAGCGAATAACTTCAAACGAATACCAGCCCGCTCGGCGTTATAAGCACCGACTGATTTATTCTGGACTAGTGTTGTTCTTGTGACGGACGATTGGGTTCAAATAAGATAATGGACTTTTTTGACAAATATAAAGGGTTTGAATAACATGATTATTTATGGACCGGCTTATGTACCAATCCACTCAGTAACGAATACTTGGTCATCTCTAGTTTTCACAGGGATTGGAAGAGATTAAGAAGTTTCAACAGTAGGTAATAATTCAAGTCCGTAATGACGGTCCTGGCAAACATCTTTCGTGTCTTCCACGTTCATTGAAGTAGTCATATGTGCTCGTCAGTTTAACGAGCTTTTGACCAGGTTTTTGTCTAAGGTAGGTATATCCAATTAGATCGAGGTATAGTGATAAGTCCTGATCCGCTTCTTCGGAATCTACTATTTACCTTGCAATTCTCTTTTGTTTATCTGTTTAAAAAAAAACGTTACAATTCAACAAAAAGGATACATTTGAATGTGAATGTGAATAATAAAGGGATTATATTAAACGCTCTGTGCACGCAAATGACGGTGGTTACAATAAAATTGTTAATTAAGTAGTACAAATTATAAATATTACTATTTCATTATATCCAACTTAAACCAGCGTTTAACCTTAATATTTGTTACTAGATACCTAAGTAAAACTAGAAACAACAAAGCCCTTCCGTGAAGGCATCTCCGCGAGACAATTCTTGATTATTACGAAAAATGTGGCTAGTTCTATTAAATAAAATATCTTGTCTGCCTGCCTTAGTCCAGTGCGGGGCATAGGCCTCCATAATGGGCGTTATAAAGAATTTCCGAAAAGATGGAATATCAGTTGCAGGCACGATGAAGAAAAACTATTCTAAACAATGTTTCCGAAGGCGTTCAAAATTAATTACCAAAGCCGCACTGGCCGACTGAAAGATTGTAGCGTTAATCCTGTTCAGATTACTTAATTGAAATTACTCACCTTGATTCAATTAGTTATCTTAATTTACACATTTAAAAATGACTAATATTCAAAATAATTATTTAAAATAAACAATATTTTTACAGTTATACCTTGATTGTAAAAATGAAAGAGAAGATACCGAGGGAAATGATTTCACTGACTGATTTTGTAAAGACCGAATTTTTAAATCTAGAATAGAATTATAACGTAACATCATCCCTGCAATCCTCGGAGAGGTAGGCAGAAGAGTGTAGCATTAAAATGATGAATAGGCTATTCCTAGGCATGCGTGCTCCATTTTAGGACGCATC
>DWME01008885.1:0-11336 GCA_018244795.1 Parelbella ahira ahira
CTCAATATGAGAGGAGACCCATATTCCAACAGTGGAATGACAAATGGGTCGATTATTATTATTTTATTATTATTAATATATTTTCATTTTGATGGGGAGACCCAAGTCTAACAGTGGAAGGATGAATGGGTTGATGATGATGATATAGATGAATATATTAAAACTACTAGTGTGAAAATGTAAATTTAAATATAAATTCTACCCGTGCAAGCAACACTCAATTTCAGTCAAATAAAACAAACAATGTGGATTCCTACAGAGGTACGCGCTGTTCGGGCGACGTAGTCAATCGCCAAAAAGGAATGTTTTAAATCCCACGGGAAAGAAAAAAGCTATATTATGTGTAGCAATTGAACGCGCCAAAGGTATTTGATTTATACATTTTCAGCTTTGTAAAAAATTCATAATATATGCTGTTTTAGTATAAATTTGCACAAATCAACAGGTTGAGTGGTGGAGCGGCGTCAAACGACGTCACCTGACGCTATTAGCGGGGCGCCAATTTAACGCATCCCGTCCTATATTAAGGACGTCGCAGCGCGGGTCGTACGTGTCGGGGATCGGGCTATACACGCGGTTTAATCTTGAAGCCTTTTAATTATAGCCCTATAGACAATTTGCTGAAAGTAAAGGGTCAAAACTTAGTACATAATTTAAAATTTTCCTCTGAATTCAGAGGGAAATTATTAAGTAATTCTTTCAAGCTATATCGTGGGTTTCTATGATTTTCTCAATTTTGTCTTTTAATTTAAAGATACGATTTACTAATGATCAAGGTAACGATTGAAATCCATCGAAGGTTCACGGATCTACTATCCGTGTCACAAGTAGCTGCTGCTGTCCATGGACCTTGAACAAGACTATAGGATTGGAACTGTTAGTGTTACTTAACATCACGGTTGTATTTCTTCGATGGGTTTGAGAAAGAAGGCAAGTCTAGCCAAGTCAAATTTTGAGGTGCTGAGAATTATTGGACTGAGATGATTTGAGATTTTAAATTGTTTGCTTTATTTTGCTAAACAATGTTAGACGATCTTATAAATAATTAAATTTCAGGATTGTCTACTGATTTGGCACACATTTATGTATTAATACTTTTGTCGGTGGAGCAGACAATCACACCGTATGGAGCTTACAATTAGAAACATTGAAGTTGGTTATCAATTTTCACGTTTATGTTTTTGGTGGAACAAAATTACATCATTGTAGCGGAATGGTACAATCTAGAACATACATTTCTATATGCCATTAACTTTAATTTCTGCTACTAATATATGAGTTACTATCAATATATCGTCTTATATTATATTCCCCTGCATACGGAAATAGAATGTTAATTCCCTATTTTTTAGTTATCAATATAAATATCCGACCGCGAATATAAATAAAATAATTATTGTTAGTTACAGCAACATCCTCTCAAACGAACTTGTGTTCATAAACATTCAGCAACATTGATTTAGTCTGTTATATTTCTTGCCGTCCTATCGCGTTTCGAATACACAATAATGAAACATTCAACACCATACGTTGAATATCTATCTCGCGTTTATGAATGGCGAGAAAAATCATATATACGGAAATAAATAGAACAGGAAAAGTATTTATTTCCGCTGATCTCATTTGGAATGTGTCCTTCAGTAATGGACACGTATACTGGTAAAATAAATCTCATTTACAACTTGTTATGAGTGAAGTAATATAACATCAGGCCTATTTTCCTCGAAGGGGTATGCAGAGGAGTGTACTTCCACGTCTGAAGAGTTATGCTATATGTTCCAACAAGAATAGGTGATGAGTCTATTGTCGTACACCGGGAAAAAAACCTGATTCCGTGCTAGGAATTCCAAGTTAGAATAACCCAATAATACCTAATGGGGGAGCGACCCCTGGACCTCTGCCTATCAGGTCAGGACCTGGCGTGTCGATATAATAATGATAACATTACTATTATTTATACAATATCGAGCATCCGTAACAGTTGTAAAGGTGAAGGTTGAAGAGCTCTCTGCACTGTTGCAACCATTTTAGCTGCTAAACAGCAAAGCTTGCCTTGTTGGGTTGATCTGAAGGGTGTGGTATATCAGAAACAGACATTGGATAATTGGTGTCAACTAACCCTAATGTGAGCGTTCTCAAATAGATATTCGGGTTTATATGACGTTGGATACAGATATCTAGCCAGGGCCTCTTAACAGCAGGTTATAACCATAAAGGTTGGTAACCATAACCCATTTCATGTAACCCAAAATATTTTCTTGCGTTATTTTCACCACAAGCAATTCTGACATCCCTTATCATCCCTTGACCATGACCATCCCTTCATGGCCCTTATCATCAAACTACGATTACGTGAACTTAAATGTGTGAATCTCCACCTAAGCATCGTGCACGTGATGCGCAGAAATGTCGTTTAACATTTCGTGTAACAGATTCCGCAGACGCCGCGCTAACGTTTGCATATTTCAAATCGTGTAATAAAGAATTAAGCGAACTCGTTGCGAATTTTACCTTACGGCGAACATGACTTTTTTATGCTCATGTTTCCTCCTGCCAGCCAGCCCTCTTGCGTTTAATATATGAACATGATTATTTTTAGGTGAATTCATTTAGTTTTCTGTAGACGCTTTTAATTCGTAGTTAAATTTGATTAAAATACGAATTTAGTAATTTAGGTAATTTTATCGTGAATGTTATATTAATATCACAGCAATTAAATAATTTATTTGGTTTTACGAAAATCTAAATACAAATACGATTAACAATTAATGGTTGTTTGCGATCGCTACAAACAGCATTTCAGAACAAAAGCCTCCATCCGCGGCAGTGTACAGAGGGTACAATGAATCCACAAACGTTGTTGTTCACAAACTTTGTCTTCGATCAAACAGCAACCGACCCGCATTCACTGAGAGAAACGCTGCGAGTTAACATTGACGACGGGAAAATTATATTTAATAAATATATTGAAACTAATTACACTAATACTAATGAATTATATGGGAGTTGAGCTAATTGAGTCTCCGAAACAGGCGTGCGAAAGATGAATGTAGAAGCCAATGTCTCATAGAATATAGATGTTTGACACTCAGGGTACCCCGTAAGGCAGCTGGCGTGACGATATAATAAGTAGGTAGGTATATATAAATACGTTATTAATGTACATATTTAGTTATTAATATAACCTTGATCTTGCTCAGTATATGTGGTTATAATCTGACATCGACATGGCATCCTACTGAGCAATAAAGGATTACTCGGGGTTATTATCCTTGATTATTTCGGTACTGAGAGCTCATCGATCTCGTGTTAATTATGAAAATGTTTGCTAGTTTATAATTAGTTCGTTAATATATAAATAGTCTTGTTACGTAACAACAAACAAGATCGTAATTTGATAAACTATATTTTAGAATATCAAATTAGCTTAGATTAGACCATTACATCATGGTGTCATCGCTTTTGTTCACAACTTTATTAATTTAAAGTTCCCCCAAACAGAGTACTTAGTCAATGACAGATATGTACAAATATATGTTGATTATACAATCAAGCACTTACTCAAGTCAGACACTGGCTGTTGTGTTAGAAGTCTCTGGAACTTTCCTGCGTGTCTAACGATAATGATGAATTTAAAAGAATCGTTGCACGTTTGTAACGATTCAAATACTTGACACTCGGTGCTCTCTGCGTACCCCGACCCCGTAAGAGACTTGCGCTGACGATTTAACAATAATCCTTATGGTTATATGGATGCTGCACCTATAATTAGGTATACTAATTACATACAAAATAATAACTAATTTAGTTTTATATTAGTTTTTAATAAATTATAAATTAGTCATGTATATTGATTACCATAAATACTAATTAGGTATAAACAAGATCAAGTTTTTGAGACAATGAACATAATTTAAATTACTTTGTTTTACAATTTATGGATATTAGTTCCGATATTTTTTAAATATTTATTCTATTATTGCAGTTTTACTAATTTGTCATAGTAGGTATTAATAATACTTGGTAGATGTATTCAAAGTGTTCTTAATTAATTTGATAATTTTCACGCTGGCAGCACATTGTAAGATCTTAAGATTGTACAAATTTTTGAAATATAGCCACAATTAGGGTAGGGGTCGGATTCTTCGAAGCAATTAACAAATAAACAAATTGAGCTTCAGATAACAAACTAAAGTAAGCCCTCAAGGGATGCTCGGATGACTAACGCTTTGGCATATAAAGATTTTCTTCACAACTTACAATAAATGTGACCCAAATAAGATAATAGCAATATTTACCTCTATTACGCTGGAATTCCGATTATCCGGATTGGCTGTTATTGGGGATGGGATAGTCCATGTAACGGGTAATCCGGATGATCTATTTCGAGGTAAAATTAGACAATAAACATTAATAAATACATAGCGTTTTTGTTCTAAATAACTTTATATTATTATTATAGACCATCACATAGGGTTCCTTATGGGGTAGACGTAAATCACCAAGTGCCTAATATCTCCGGTCTTACAGACCAGACTTCCTTCCAGTATCCAATTAAGACAGACACTGGAATCAAGTTTTTGATGATATTTGGGGAAATATTTATATATTTTCCGGTATCTAAATCTCATCCGACCGTTTGTCAGTCCGTCCCGTCAGTCCGTTT
Organism: Parelbella ahira ahira; assembly: GCA_018244795.1. Taxonomy (NCBI): domain Eukaryota; kingdom Metazoa; phylum Arthropoda; class Insecta; order Lepidoptera; family Hesperiidae; genus Parelbella; species Parelbella ahira. The sequence goes on from DWME01008885.1 coordinate 4,667, forward strand.
TAGCTGTAACTTTTGTGCATAATGGTTGACACAGACGAAGCTATAATATATGTTAATATACTGCGCTATAATATATATTAATCAGACTACCAAAGTAAGGGAGTATGCTATAATACCTGTTATGGTCATGACTGCCCAATATTATGTCTTGCTATACCAGGAGAATGTGGAACGTAACGTCAAGATTGTAATTCCCGAAGGGGTAGGCAGAGAAGTATGAAACTCTCCCATGTTTCACCACTTAGGTTTACGTCCTACCATGGAATAGGTGGTGTGCCTACTGCTATACACCGGACGTTAAGTCAGACTCTGAGTTATGGCAAGAAATTTGTACTGGATCATCTAAGTTAGAAAAATCCAATAGTTCCCGACCCGGGATTCGAACCCAAGAACTCTCGTTCGGCATTCGCGCTTGCAACCACTCGACCAACGATGTATATCAAGTTGTATTATTATATTCGTTCACATATTTTAACGACGAGATATGTATTATAGCTGCATCTAGTGAGTTGTGGGCTAATGTAGAAAATGAATGACAATATGTTGTGCTATAATATATGTATACACGTTATAGCTCCGTCTGTGACAACCTTAATGTGTTAGGAAATAGGGGGAGAGCGAGGGGGGGAGGGCAATGTCGCAACGCGTCCGTCACTGCGCGTTACATTAAGTTTAGCAAATTCAAAAAGAATTTTGAAATATTAAACCGGATAACCGGAACGCTGGGCATCCCGAGAGCCGGCATTATGCTGTATTTTCTAAATTTTGGCTTTCAGTGAATGAAACTGGCAGGTATAGATAAGATTCCTAGCGAAAATTAATTTTTTTATAAGCACAAGTCATAGCGCGATGGCGTTCGTTGACAAAGGCCTATGTTCAGAAGTGGACTGAGATAGGCTGATGGCGATGACGAAGGACAAGACTGCTTAGACTGATTATCTAATTAAATGCGAATGTAAACATGGGTTAAATCGTTATTTAGGTCATTAAATTGTACCTACCTTTTTTTTCAATAGATACCTACTCACGGCCTATTGCATGGGACGTAAATGTTATTGGTGAAACGTGGGAGTGCGCTGCACACTTCTGTCTACCCTTTCGGGGTTTATAGGCGTGACGTTGCGTACATTGTTTACAACGTAACCTACGTGGTGAGGATATCCTGCTAAGCGGCGAGAAGCTGTAATGGCGTCTTAATGAGTACGCCCATACTTCCTTTCGAATATATTAGCATAAATGAATCGCTCGCAACATTCATAAATATAATTTTATATTTGACATTTGTTATATAACAATCTATAAATACGAAATAATAAATATAGGGTCAAACAGAGGTTTTATACGACGATAAAATGTCAAAAGAAATGATAAAATTGTCATTTCAAATGTTTAAAAGAAATTATAACAGTGCGATTGATGGCTAACAGCTTTATTCAGGTGTTATATTTATATTCTTTCTACTTCAAATCTCTAACGTTATATTTTAATATATTTTAGTTATGTTACACTAAAATATATCTTAAGACGTAGTCCTTTAGGATTTCCTTCGATCAGTTATCTTATTTGACACTTCTCTTCTTCAGGTCTCATCTTATTAGACAGTTATAAATAATATCTCCTATTATTTTAACCAATATTTATATACCCGAAAGGGTAGTTTCTACTTTTATAGAATGACTCTGGAATGTAGAATACAGAAGAGGCTCTAAGTGGCTTCCTCCATTTTGCAATCTGTCAGCGCTTGGAAGCGAGCTTTGCGTTGTCATTTTGAAACTGATAAAACTGAACGGAAAAAGGGAATTCGAAACTTGTAAATGACCTGGATACCGTTAGTCTAAAATAGTGTAGTGTGATATTGACAATAGGTATTGTAAAAAGTATTTTGAACAATAGCGGATAGAGTGGTAATAAACGATAAAGAAGCGGTAAAATGTGTAACAAGAAAAGTTTTAAATAGTCGCCAGGTCCTTCTTGGGATGGAAAACGAATAGATTCCTCAACAACAAGGCGTAGAGTTAAAGGCGAGTATACTCGGCGCTGGCAGATCGCGGTATGGCGCGGCCTGCCTATGTACAGCTCAATGTGTAAGGATTTACCAAGAAGGCATACTCTGCGATCTCCAGACCGCATGCCTAGCATGGACAATATGCGCAAAAACATGTTAGAAGAGGCCTATGTCAAACAGTGAACTTAGGCTGATGATGATAATGAGGTGTCTTTTGTAACTAATGTTAACTACATGACAATCTAGACTGGAACGACACAGTAAAATGTCGCGCTTGGTTTACAGAACTAACGTCCTTACTCTAATGTAGTGTATACAGTGTTCAAGGACATCTTTGATTATTGAACAGATGGTAGGAACTGTCGCCTTAGTGGTAGTACCATCATCTTAGACTAGGTGTTGCAATGCATATAATTTTAAACGTAACTGTAATTGAGGACTTAATTACCGAAACCTCAATATATAGATTGAAAATTTTCCTTTGAAGATTTGTCGACAAAATTCCATAAACATCTCAGGATATTAAGCTCGGAGGAACCAATGAATTTTTCTTCATTTAACCAAAGAAAAGAACACTGCAATTCTAATAAAGAGACTGGGAAAATTATTTTAGCGTACCTAAAACTTGTTGAAACTTTTTTAAAAATCAATCATAAATATGGCTAGAAAGTTTTATTTTATAAAAATCTGGGAATATTCACTATGACCTACTTTGTTTGGGAATAATGTTGAGTATTTAAAATATGCAGAAGATATATACATAATTATATTAATAGTATTTTGACAGTGAAAATCGATAAAACCACTCTTGTGTCGTGAGCAGTACGATGTCGACTTGCACTGCTTAATATTTTAATGACGTCGACGTGACGTCATTAGGTGATGTGACGTGACGACAATACCTTAGTACTATACTTTAAATAAAACAACAATGGATATGACTATACATTTATTATAAAATATTATATATTTATAATATTTTCGTTATTATATATAATACTATTGAGATAGGTAAATTTGTGATTCATTTTCAATAATATGCCCCATGGAATTATTTCAACTTGTTTAATAGTGAACATTAAAAATTGAATTTACAAATCTTTTAGAAGTTAAAATATGTATCATTGTTCACTATAAACATTTTGACAATTATAATTAAATTATATCATACACCTTTATCGCAATAGCATAAAATAACGATAGTAAGTACTGCATGTATATATGACTGTACACCATATATTATTAAAAACCATAATTACCAGTCATTATGCATTAAAACAATGTACAATACAATTTAAAAAATATATAATATAACCACAATAGTTAAATAGAATTAAATAAGGTCCTAATATAAATCAACAGCTCCATTCTCTACCGATGTCACAAGGTACGCAACGTGTGTACAGTATCTGTGTGTGCCGCGGCGTACCGGCGGCGACGCCGTCACCGCTCCGGGGCCGCCAGCGCGACGTGCGCGTGCGGCCCGCAGCAGCGCTCGCACACCACCACGAAGCTCTGCAACACAGTGTACTAACGTTACTTTGTTATACACTGCAAAGCTTTGCGGACTGCGTCAGCCTTGCTGCGGCTACATTATGAGTAACACGAATGTGAAATGCTCCACTAATACAAAAATAATTATTGCCTTTCGTATATTAATTAAAATATTAATGTCCTGTAAGCACAACACGGTCTTTGCCTAGTTTAGGGTCACTTGGACGTGGGAGGGTTGTTCTAAGGAATCATAATATTATGAAGTATGGTATTTACTCACGAGATTGTATTAAAGCCGCAACAATTCCATGGCATTTTGAAAATTCAATTCCGATTTGCTGCCATGTTTCTCCATCAGAGCGACGGACCTGTGCGCCATTTGTTCCAGTTGCAGAAGTCCTGTGGGCTCTGTGTTTCTAAATTCCTCTCTCCGTCTCCCGTATCTCGCTCCCCAGTTGTGATGACTGCGAGGCTGCTGCACTCTCACACTGCCTCTCTCGCCCATCGCTCTCACGTCTTGTCTGCTAGCGTCTGGTAAGTTCACCATTGTGCACTGCAGACTGGTTACGATGAATGTTACTGATGAATGTTCCGTAAATCACATAGATTTATAGTAAATTTAAACTCGTAATTAGCAGTAAAACAATGACGTGTTGTTGTTATATATTAACGAACTAATCCACATCCTGTAAACACGCGCATTAGATAATTGAATAGATGATTAGCTAATTATTGAACAGAACACACCGGTATCTGTGTACGGATTAGTTGTGCGAGGAATACGTTTGGGATGTCGGCGCTCGACCGAGCGTGTTTTGAACTGTCGTATAACAAATTAAGTTAATTAGTTCAGGGAACAATTATGTATTAGTGTATTGCCAGGAGAGAAGTGCACAAAAGCTCAAATCCATGAAACAATACATCATGGCATTAGTTTCTTTTGTAGAATTAAACAATGGCCGGCCCCCACCCCGCTTGCTGTTTACTGCAGCACGATCAGTGAGCCCACTACGAGTAAAGCCTATTTGTCAACAGACATCATTGCCGAAGAACGTTTAAAATGGTGAATTTACCATCAGACGAGAGAGTGGAGGAGTACGACTATAATGAGGTGAGGTTTTACTGCAACCATGAGAGGCTGTACACGCTCAGAGGTCCCGTGGGACTGGTGCATTTGGAAAAGATAGCCGAATTGGCAACCAGCTTTTCGTCTGTGGAGCTGCTCACCACATTCCCCTACGTACGACAACTGGCAATAAATCGTGTTCGGCAGATCTTCAATATGGTACGTGTTTGTTTATTTCCTCAGCTGTGCTCGGTTAACTAAACACGTTATAAATGTAATCGTCTCTAGATTGATGAAAAAACGGTTTTTTTGTAAAGGGACGTAAAATATACAAAGCCCGCTTGTGGCCTGGAAAAATTACAATTTAACCCGAACATTTATTTTGGTAGAGTGTGAAAGATTTATTTAATGGACGATTTAAATAAAACATTCATTTTAAAACCTTGTAAAGGTATGGCTTCTTTTTGAAAGTTTACAGTGCATTGTTTGTAAGGAAGCTTATAAAAATGTGAATAGTGTTGTGTTATTTGATAACAACATGTCAACATGTATCATTACCACCTATATACTCGTAGGTATACTTATTTGGTTCCTTCAAACTCAGGGGCTTAGTACCGTTATACATTTGACACAGCGGAGTGAGATATCAGGTTTTGTGCAGTAAATGAATGCAACTTCACATATACTCTTGCTTTCATAGATGGAAATGCCTGAAGCTTTTACGTTCTGTTTGTCTATTGGCAGAATTATACAAAAAGTATCTATGCGACCGGCATGTGAAAGTAAATAAGGTGTGTTCCGGAGGGAATCGCCATCATTCCTTTATCGTTCCACTGTTGGAGACGGGTCTTCTCACAATAACCACATATGATAATATATTAACAGCTTAGTCCATCAAGAGTCCCTGGACGAATAAGTTGCTTGTAATAATTTTCATACGCCAATATATTCCGGAATGTTTTCTGCTCTCTATTGACATCCAGTTTCAGTTGACATCCCCTTCCTTTTTAAAGGCATGTGTTTTCTACCTTATTAATAGTATATTTTAAGTACCATGTAAGTAATGTTACTTTCCAATGATCGTTTCTGAAATGCGTCAATTTGAAATATATTCAACCTCTAATCGTCATGGAAAACGCTCGAACCTTTTTAACAATCCAGTTATAATTTATACAGCTTGTAAATTTACATTTTTAGCTGCTAATGTGTATATTCCGTGTATATGTATGTATATATGTATATGTACATGTTGATGTGTACCTACTCTATATTTTTCAATGATGATTCTGGAAACTGTAAAGAATATATGTCTTTTTAATCCTTAAATCTTGTTTTCGCTAGGAGTTCAAGTTGATGTGTCATCAGTGCGGAACCGCTCATTATCAAGATGAAATATCTGCCCCCGAGAGATGACAGCTTTTCTACGAGCGCGCAAGTAAGTTGCTACGTAAATTGCACCACATTGTTAGCGAGAAAACAACTATAAATAGAGCATATATTTAAAAAGTCTAAGTGTTTTTTTTTTCATTTCCAATTTAAGTATGTAATTAAAAGTCCCAATTAACGATACCTTTTCAAAATTTTTTAACGTCTTTTGTTTTGCACGTGACACAATGATATGCAAATTTTACACTTAAATAATCTGCTCTCAGGTTTGAAATTTGAACTTTTTATAATATTATTAAGTTTTAATTCATATATATTTTAACGTAAAATTTGAGAATGTTTAAACCAAAACTACTCTATATTAGAGCTTTTTCACTAAGAAGGTATCGAAGTTATTGAGTTTCAGTGACAGAAAGACTTTAAAAAATTTGGGAACTGTACATTAGTATTAATAAATTATAATATATATTGAATATTATATAAAGCACTGTTATTGAACCATAAAGCAGTAATCTTTAAGCCGCTTGAACCATACAAAAGATGTAGTCATCTGACATTTGAACGATTCAGAAGAAAATGAATCAACACAAGAAGAAATGGTGTGCAGACTATTATATTGCAGAGTAGGTACATTGCAGAGTGTTATATTGCAGAACAATATAAGCAGCAGGGTCTTTAAGATTAGGCTCGCGTGAACTGGTCCCAAATTTAGTTTCAGC
>DWME01008886.1:0-11336 GCA_018244795.1 Parelbella ahira ahira
CCATGGAATAGGTGGTGAGCCTATTGCCATACACCGGGCACAATTCCAGACTCCGAGTCAGTACTAGAAATTCTAAATTAGAAAAATCCAATATCACCCGATCCTGGAATTGAACCCAGGACCTTCGGATCGGCAATCGCACTCGCAACCGCTCGACAAACGAGGCAGTCAAAAAATACCTTTAATATAAAAAACAATAAATTCTATAATCACTAACACGGCAACAGCACACGTTCAGCTATAATATGTTCAGTCGTGCTCTATCTGCCAATTTCTAGGAAACGAAGGTTGCTTCACAACAAACCAGTAGGCTGTGGAAAATTTCTATCAACGTTCATTAAAAATGTTCGGCCCATGAAATAATATGTGAATTTAACAAGCGTTTTATCATAAATGTATTCAGAATAACCCAAGTTGATGTACATTATTGTTATTAATAATATATCATCACACCAGGTCCCTTATGGGCTGGGCAGGGGACACTGTGTGTTACAACCTAACCTATTTGACGCGCTGCTGCTATATAAATACATACATCACTTTCTTCATACACGCACGCTGGTTTCGAAAAATTAGTCACCCAACCAGCCAGTATCCGGCCTGTTGTAAGTATCGAAATAATTACTTATAATGTAAAAAGCGACACAACTTGTTTAACGTGATTGTTACGATATAGAAGTCATTATTAACGATCGTATCTTGCTTACATCACAGCAGATAAGCTATACAACTGATGATGTTATCAGCCATCGGTAACCAGTTTTGTCATTAACGCAAAAATTGGATAAATTGATTTGATATGAATATAACACGTGTCCGTATTGCAGTGTCCAATGTCTGTATTAAATGCGAAATCCTCGAAGATTCTATTACCGGGTAGGTGACAAGGGTCGAAGGATTGGTTGGTTGGTTACATGAAAAGTGTTCTCCTTGTAAGCCGATATAGGTACCCGCGTGAGGGAGTGCGTGACGCAACGGTATAAGGGAGAGAAAATGCGACGTAAATCTAAACCGCAAATAGCTACCATTCTTTACGTCAATATAATATAATAATGTTGTTTCGTTGGGATACCAAGTAATTGTATGCTTTTTGTTCGTTATATATTTATTTTTATTATCTCTCAGAACATTTCATGTATATATATGTTACACGAGCGTTACCTTAGAAAAATGTATGTGCGTTCAAATTCTATTTAGTAGATACTCCATTATTGTTCCTAGGTAATTTTGATTTGCGTTAGATTTTTATGTCAGTTTATATTGAAATAGTCACGTATTCATATACATTTCATATTATTATCATACAGTCACGCCAAGCCCCTTACAGTGTAGATAAAGAAGACCGCGTGCTAAGTATCACTATCCCCATATACCTGTCATGATTCCCAACAATAATCACTCTCTTGATACACACACGCCAGTTTTTAAATATATATCTTTATAGAAATACTTGTTATATTACGCAACGTACAAAGCTTCAAAACTAACAATATATTTTTTATATCGTTCTAGAGGATCTCATATGGAATACATGCGAGCAAGTAGGCGTCTCACGTATGCATCCATAAGCCGTAATAGGCAATAACACAATTAGCTGTGTCTATGCGTGGTGCGTGTTTGGAGCAATTGAAAGCTCCCGCTATGGACAAAGGGCCAGGGCCGCGCGGCGGGCACGCGGCGCCCGTCACGTACGCTCTCAATACAAGCTACTCTGAATAGAAAACCCGCCGCCCGCCTATCGATGCGCTCCGAATTAAACACACTTCCTCGTTATCCCACATACGACCAATAATGCGCGGAAGGGACGAAATTACAAAATAGGAATAGGTTACATGTGTAAAAATTAATAAAACGCAACTGTTTAAATTAAGCATGACAGGTCAGTAAGGATAGATATTTGAAATTCGGTGCTTTCTGCTTACACCCTAAATTACTTAGTTACCCTATTACCCTATATACCCTATATACCCTATACCCACCCTATAACCCTAAGTTACTTAGTAGATGGATATGTACAAAATCTGAACGTGTGAACGTGGTAAGAATTTCCTGTTTTATACGTGATAAGTAGCGAGCGAAATTCGTATATATCGCGTGGCGAACGTTTAAAGAACGCAATAAAACAAGCTCGCGTTACGCCGAACACCTATCTAATTACGGCTTGATATTCACCTGAGCGGAGACACCCCTCATGGCGGCTGTAATTTCACAAATAGTCCATTTACTTGATAAACGCTCTGTGACGCCGACTCGAAATTGTACGAAAATATTCTCGTATTTCAGAACGAATCGCATTTACATAAATATATAGAGACGTTCTTTGACGATTTTTCTAGAGAAACATTGCTACAGTGTTTACATTCAGTCTCCTAAATCGAATATAAAAATATATTATGTAAAATAGTTTGATTATAAAAACTGATGTTCTACGTTACTATAGAACAGTTTCAGTGACAAACTATAATAAACATATTTACACAGCCTTACATTATTACTGCTGAAATTCCTTGACCGATTTTCGCATAAATCATAATCAGATAATTTTGTCAGTATGTTCTATATTGAAATTAAATTGAATTGAAATTTTAAATTCATTATTATATATCGTCCTGCCAGGTACTTTACGCGGTAGGCAGAGAGCTCAAACCATCAGGCCTGTAAGAATACAGATAATTGGCCCTCAGTGCTGTTTGCCTAACTCGTAAATTAATTGACGTCGAATATCCCCCCAAAGCTTATTTGAAGATCCCAGCGGAATAGTGTATTTCTTTAAAATTCCAAAATACCTTTTATACTGAAATAGTGTGACGTACGCTTATAAATTTCAAGGTCTATGTAACAGATAAACAAAAGGGTAACTGATGGTGTAATGATAGACGTAAATAAGTCTTATCGGTAACTACGTGATCGATTTTGTTTTTATTTTGTCGTTCATTATAATATTAATCCATACAAACACTGCACAAAACATTATCGGCCTAGTTAATTAAATAACAATGGGTTACCGCTGGGGCTAATGAACTTTCAAAATGGCGCGAGTTCCGTTTCGATTTTGGAGGATGCAAAATGGCGGACATTTTCTTTGTAACATACTATAGCATTCAGTCTTCGCTTTAAGTATTTCTATATGTGAAATGCTATAGTGAAGACAGCCTCATCATTTCTAGTCATAGCAGACCTTCTGCGAAAATTTACAGTCGTCTTCTTGGCATCTAAATTGCCAAGTGCGCAAATGTAATTATATTTTTTCTACGAAGCACTCTTTATATGATATTAATCTATTACTTTATTACATAAACGTGTCCTGTGTCACATTTATGGCTCATCAAGTTTAATTAATTCCGTGTATGTACATACGTTTAATAGGAAAACTTTAAACGAGAATGTGTCACACATTTTTCTTTAATACTTGTATAATAGAATTACTTGTTATATTAGTATTGTATATAAATATTTTTAAATAAATGATTACGAATAAGTAGATAGTACTTGCTTTTAATTAACAAAAATGAAGCGATAGTTTTTACATATTTGTTTCGGATTTTACGTTTAGCCAGAACGGCTAATGAGATTTAAAATTAAATTTATGGAAGGTCATAGACATATGTATGAGTCCATTTTTCTTAGATATGTAAGTAAGTAAGAAGTAAGATCAGTAAGATACCGGAATGACCCATCTAATTTCGGATTTATACGAGGTCCTTCTTCATGAGCTCCCGCTAAGTGAGGAGCCGCGACTAGTTAGGCAATTCCAAAAAACATACGTATATTAAGCCGGTGCATATATAGTCATATGTATAAATACTCACGAAATATTTAATAGTCAAATCCCTGCACAGCCAAGAATACTCCTGTAGGCGTGAGAAGTCTGTCAACCCATACTTCACCTGCTTGGTCAGCTATCGCCTTAACGCTCTTTATTCAAGGCGAGATCTGTCACCAAAAATTATGAAATGGCTGACGTGAAGAAGAATAATAACTTTGATGAGTTAATTGTAAAATACTGTTCTATAAATAAGTCAACGCAGAATATTATTAAAATGGAGGTCACTGAGCTGAGCCAAGTGTGCGTCTGTGCATAGCCCTTTTCGACGTCTCCGCAATGTAATGTATAAATAGATTCATCTTCAAAACTAACGGTCCGGTTCTAATTAGAATTGTCTAAAAATATATATTTAGTTTTAGTTGTAATATGGTACACCTGGCCAGCGTAGCAGAATAGCCTTAACCCTTCTCATTCTGACAGGAGAGGCGTTGAACCATCTGACAGTTAAACGATGAAGGGACTTACGGTGATATGCTAATCATTTTTGGTCTTGATAACAATAATAACTTTTCCTTATGTTCTTTTTACGAACCTCGATCATTAATACTCATTTTTCGTAACATTTCAGTCGATCTGTTTAGGTAGCAACGTTTATAATGTTTGATTCGATTTATTTATAACTGCAATAGAAGTATTTAGCAACGAATGCGTGGTCCGTGCCAAAGTCCCGGAGCGCACGTCTTAGTGAAGGGTTACGAATGACCTGGTTAGATTGTGACGTGTGTGCTGACCTTACGGCGCTGCGCCGCGCCGTCACCCGTCGTCACCCGCACTCACCCGCCGTTACCTGCCATCGCCCGCCGTCACAAGCACCGAGGTTGCCGTTAACACTGCGAATTTGGAACACCAGCAATAAGTCACTACTTTGTTACCACTAACACGTTTCTATCCTTCATTGTATCTTTATACAGCACATAATAGAGTACCTACCTAAGTAGTCACTTTGGGATAGCTTCGCATATATTTTACTATTTTCACAATTTTCTATCAACATAATCGTGATTCGAGTCATTATTTGTAGCCGTTGTAATGTTTTCATTACAGTTTCTCAATTTTTGTTACTCTCCAAATTAAGTTTTAGAACTTACATATAATAGTTAGAATGTTATAAGTAGAAACAATAGTGATAACATTTTATATAGCAAAATGTAATGTGGCTTAATGAATACATTTTTAAAATTACAAAATCATTGTGATCTGTAATCCTGTTTTTAACATAGCCTGGAGCTATGTTAAATTAAGAATTTTATAGTCTTAGAATTTTATATTTTAAAGTCAACTTAAAAAATGTATAATAACGATAATGGTCAACATCTAAGATGACTCCTAGGGTCCTTGGCGATACATTACAATCTCTAGTTGCGCTATGTCATCGACGTCACGCCACACGGTCCCATGTATTAATTGTGCAAACTGGCCTGCCTGGTACATATCACGTCACCGTTTCACTATCTAACCTTCACTACACAACAAGCTTCTACATGACATGATGTCTATCCAATAACATTGCATTAATCCGATCTACATATAGCTACACTTATAATACATAGTTGCAGAAGAAACATGCCACATCTATAAAGTCAGAGATATACGTATGTAATTGGATATCGTTGCTCTCTGCCTAACCCCTAAGAGAACTGGCGTAATGATATAATAATAATAATAATGCACCATATTATAATAGCTCAAAACTTACTGTACTTTTTGCGACCTGCGCTGACACATACAAATAATTGTGTAGTGAACAAATTTAATAACATCTTTACGTCAATTTGATGTTCCTATTGCAAAAAAGGCCATTATGAAACTTCTGTTTTCCAGTCCTTTTAAAACAATGTCGTGATTATAAATATACGTAAACAGTTTCGCTCTCCCATTTCTCGTGAAGGTTGTTTCTCATAATTGCGTACGCGAGAGGGAATATGTGCGGCGCGGAGATTACAAACTAAACTTTGCTTATATACACGCGGTGCCATTTGTTCGTGGCACTTCGCAACTCAATATAGAAACTCGCAATTACGCTTATGAGAACATGTGTATGTACTTACTTGGAATAATTATATCTCTCGTCTATTCTTCTTAACTCGTACCGTTGCCTTTGTTTTTGTATGCAATATTTCATCTTCCGTCAGCCTGGCTTTAAATTGAGTCATATAATTGGAAGTAGCTTACCTTTTTATTTAAATATGTTATTGTAACTGTTGGTTATGGCCTCCTGGTTGACACTGTCTTTATTCGGTTTTTGAAAAACGTATTTCAATAATAATTAGTTTCCTCGGCCACCCTTGCTTCGAAACTATTCTTCTCCTGACAATTCTTTACACGTCTAAGTATCGTAATATACGCTTTTCGGAAAAACTAGGGTTCAAATTCGGGACTTAGGGATCGAATAATTTTTTTAACGATTTACCGATTTAAAAATCCTTCTATTATTTATGCATTTGTTGCAGATGTTTTTAAATTAATATTGTCAAAATGGGATCATATTTATTTCGGTTTCCCTATCATGCTAAGAACAACAATAAGGAATCTTTTTAAATTTCCTGAAAAGGAGCTGCTGTGTATAAATGGTAGCTTATTTCTTGCGGGTCGAGGACCGTAGCCCTACATTGCTGCCCTACTGTAACCGACCGAAGAAACCCTACCAAGCCCCCTATAGAACTCGAATTACAGCAATAGAAAGGTACAATAACTTCATATCACATATGTTAGAAAGAATTAGGCACCCCGCCCTATTCCATTGTGGGACGTAAAGATAGCTGGTGTAACGTGGTCGTGTTTTACGTTCATCTGCTTATTTCTTCGAGGATTACAGCCGTCACGTTACTTTTAAAAAGAATTAATAGTATATTATAACGCCATACCTTTACGGGGTAGGCACGTTCTTATATTTCTATTCTTATAGACCTGATATGTCTTTTCTATATTCATCATACTTCTCATACAAGCACTTTTCGTTTAATTAAGGGCGATGTGTAATTCAGCCCTTGAGTACTCGAACTAAAGTCACTATATGTTTCTGAACCTATTCAGTGCCGTTAGTCTAATTTGTTGGAGGGTCTCAAACAATTGATTGCTATTGGTAACCGAATCCCTCGCGACCCGCGCCCAGAACCTTGTTTAATTGGATCGTGACAAGGAGTTCTTGTTGGAACGTTTCTACACACTATTGTGTTTCTAATAGCGTCCAGCTAAAATGTCCAATATAAAATGTCCAGTGTAAATGTCCACATATAAAATGGTGGCCTTGAATTAATTGAGATTGTTATATTTAACTAATATGCATATGATCATCATCATCATTATTAACATCATCAATCATTTTATCGATCCACTGTGGAAAATAACCTCTTCTCAAAGTAAGAGATATATTTATGCAAACATTAGCAAATTAATTTCCACATACCATATCAGTACAAACGAAAGATAACATGATGCACAAGTGTAATATGGTATATAATGTAAATATTATTCAAAAACTGAATTATGTCAATCAAATAATTATGAAACATATGATAGGCGATGATCGTTTGTGGCTCAGGGCCAGTGGCGGACCGTGGCGTCGTAAACATGCGCTCCCACTGTTATCTAACACCTCTATCTTAATATTATCGCTGTTAACATATATAATCTTATACATATTATACATATACGTATATATGTTTATTAAGATTTAATGGTTTTATAAAAAAATATATTTTATTCAACATATGTATATACTTATATGAAACTTATAACTTATACATATAAATAGGAGAGTGATGAATGTTGAAGAAGCTCGACAGGTCTATCAGAATAGAGTTACTTGGAGCTCGCTGCTCTCAGCCTATCCCGTAAGGTGCATGATGTTATGATATAATAATAACATGTATTTAATATTGTATAAAGAAACGTAATAATAAGAACACAATATGTCACTTTACCGTGTAATCATTTTTAATTGCACTGTCATCTCAAGAACTAATTAAAACAAATTGTTGGTTCTTATAACTGAGATATATTATATAAAGTAGTTATGGTGTTAGCTATTAATATGTACATATATTATTATGTAATCATATTACATATAACATAACAGGTGAAACGTGGATATACTACCCTCCTCTGCCTATATCTTGGGGTAAACACAGGTGCGGTGTTCTGTTTATATGAACGACACCAATAAGCATCTATCTTGATAAATTGATTGAAGTAGTTACTGGATGATAAAGGGGTCTAGTCTCCGAAACCAATATAAAGCGAGTGTTGAACATAAAAGAAAACTATCTAACTTGCAAGGAAAAATACTTGGAACCCTATGTTCTCTGTCTACCCCGTAACTGATTTGGCACGATTCTATTTGTAAAGATGTATACACATAAACACACATGTATATTCACATGTAGATATGTATGTATGCATGACGTGGTTTACGTGGAAACGGGATGAATGTATTAAGATTTCAAGAAAATAAACAAGACCTCATGAACGAATTCCCTCTTCCTTTGTACTACTGAAACTTTGATAAAAATAAAGTCCCGGATGCTTCAAAGCGTTACACAAAACTCCACGGAGTTTGTGGAATTACACTTGAGGAAAACTAAAATATGGTACTATAATATAGAGAATATTCTTCAATACATGAACACAGTGAACGTAGAAGAAACATATCAGATGTGTAAGAACAGAGAAATTGGTCACACCGTGGTCTCTGTCTACACCGTAAGGAACCAGATGTAACGATATATAACAGATAATTTAAAAAATTTTAGAAATTTTCTGCTATGGTATAGTTCCTTAGACATAATAAATACAATTTTAATAAAAGTGGGGCATTTCGAAACGTTATTGTCAATTTATTGACACTTCATTGTTTTCTAATCTTAACCCATCTGCAACATTTCTCCCAATAGTATATTATTTTCAATCATTATGATTCTATACAGACATTGTTACTACATTATTTTAATAATATGATTATTACAATTCGCCATTTCATAACATTATTAAAAAACCATTGAATGTTGGGAAAGTTACAAGCGTCCGAAACTGGCCAGTAAAGAGAGTGATAAGTGTAGAAGAACCACCTCACGTCTACGTGGATAAGATAGATAACACTTAGTGTTTCTGCCTGCCACGTGGAAACCTGAAGTGATGATATAATAATAATAACTTAAATTAAAATACTTGATATTTAAAGATTCGTATAACATACTCGTACATGTTCACACTTATGAGAACATATTTAAAAATAAACGGCTATGATAATACATATGTACGTATTAATGAGAAACTTATATTTTAAACCGCAAGGCTACATATATCAAAACACAGTGCAAAGTATTTGTAGAGCGCAAGTCCTTGCTCGCGAAGAGATGTGGTTCGTTTCAAACGCGTATCTGAAAACAATGTTACCGCATGCCGTTTTTGACATTGTTAACAGAAAGTAAATATTTTCGATAATTATCATCCTCATCAATAGCGTCATCATCATCATCATCATTCCTCTCGTGGTCACTGATCGCCTCTCACAAAGCGAAGATCATAATCTGTCTCGCAGGCCGAGTGCGTGTTGGTAGAGATACTTTTAAACTCTCAATAGTAGGTACCTATAACATCAACAAGGTTAATATAATTTCAATTTTGTAATATTTGAAATTCTATCAGATAACTGGGAGTCGTCCGAAGTAAACAATAAACAAAACGTGTAAGAGGGCACGTACTACGTAACTCTGAAACAAGTATGTTTACTACGTATAAAATGTCCACATGCCGTTATTTTTTCTGAGATGACAAAGATTATACGTCATATGACGATGCCGGGTACTATGGTGACTCATTAATTGGCAATGGAAATATGCTACAACCTTATTATAGGTGTCCTGTCCAATAACCATATAATTAGTGATTATAACTCACCGTAAAATATATACTAAAATAAAAATAAGTATATTTTAAGGTACATACTCTACTCTTTTAGTATAATATTCATACAATTAACATACTTGTCCTTTGGGCATATGATAGATATATACCTATATGTACGTACCTTGTCAATGTTTTTGTTCATTTTGTATTCTAGTACGTTCCTACTATACATTTTGGGTACCGATCAATTAATTAAAGAATAGATAATTTTATAGGTATGTCGATCGAAATACTAGGTACATACCTACTTATTGTTATTATTATGTTCCAATGTCAAATGCGTACTTTTTTTTAATTGCGCGTATTGATCGTCATTGTTCCACTTACTTATTAATTATTTGTAATTTTCAGTCTGTCCCGGTGCAATATTGCTTGCGCGTTTCTTATTTGCGTTGTGACCTTTGACAGCGCACTATACAATGCGCATTTGTAGTCTAATAAAAAGTAACAAACCATTATGGTGAATGTAGAATCCAAATCCGGCGTCCGTAATCAGAAATAGCGACCATTATACATTTTTTGTTAAACTCCTAATCTCTTGCGACGTGGAAAACTAGTGAATGGCCGCGTTAAGAGCTTTGTAATTGAATCACTCTTAAGTATGGCCAGAAATAGACACTCTCTTACGACATTGGCTAAATAATCACACTTTTATTAAGTTCTATACGATAGAGGTGTCTTAAGCGTTGTATAGACTCGGTAATATAATTTAACAACACTACGCTTTCAGCGGATTTTCCGGATTAACTATAATATGTCTTAACACTTAGCACGTTCGCCAATAAGGTGAACGAATGTTAAATCTCTATCAAATAGATTGATGACAGAATTGAAACACATAAAATCATTGTAATTCTCTAACGACGTGGAGACTCGGGTTTTATGTATATAATATATTAAATACGTAATATATAATGGTGTGAAAAAGAATATTTAAAATGTAACACGAAAATAAATCTTCTGACATATAATATAAATTTCCAAGGTAACACTCGCGTCGAAAAACTAGGACACAGTGACTGTTACATTGAATTTAGATCAGTAGTTTTTCTGCATGCGATTCTCATGTTACTAACGCCTAAAAGTGATCATTAATTTATTTTGTTACAAAGCAATCAATTCTTATAATCTTTTTTTCTCACGGTTTTAAAATTCGAAAAACAAATTCTGAGACGAATAATAATGCTCTAGTATACAGGGAATCTCTACATTAAAAAAATATGCTTATAATAAAGCGTTATAGAGTAGCGAGTTTAAATAAGATTTAGACAATTGTACTTACTTTATTTAACTTAAAATCTATTTTACGTATTTATTTATTTATTTATTTATTCAAGTAGTATTTGTAAGTTTATTTGTATTGTGTTAGTTTTGTCATAAAATTAATTAATAAATGTAATTAATATCCATACCTCGCAAAATACCTAGACCTCCCATTGATGTTTCAGTATCAAACGTCAGTACAACTATATTTTATCATCATCATCATCATCATCACCATCGTCGTCGTCATCATCATCATCATCATCATCATCATCATCATCATCATCATCATCATCATCATCATCATAATCATCATCATCATCATCATCATCATCATCAT
>DWME01008887.1:0-11336 GCA_018244795.1 Parelbella ahira ahira
GTACTTGAGTAAAATTTTTGGGATTCATAAATATAAGTCTTTTCAATTTTTAATCTATTGGATTTAATTTTTCATGTGTGCGCGTAAATTCTCATTTGTGTTCTCCTTGTAGCTGTGTGTCATAATACTATTGAATTGTCAGAGCCGCTCAAGGCTTCCGTGATTTCGCTGGGAGAATAAACAAAGACTTTTTTACATACAATGCGTGAATATTCTACTTAAAGATACTATTGAAGCTTAAACGAAAAAAAGTCTGTTTATCTTCCACGATCATTTCACAATAGATCGAAAATCAGCGTCTAGTCAAACTCTTTGCATACTCTACGCACAATCTTAAAATTTATCTTCATAATACGTAACCTAACATCGTGCCTTTAATTCGTAGGCAGAGAAGTGTAGTACACTCACACGTTCCACCCGTTAGGTTTACCTCCTATTATGAAATAGATGGTGAACGTATTGCCATACACCAGGCACAAATCCAGGTCTTAGGCCACTACTACAATCGTTTATCCAAAACCATCACCTTACAATATAAACCTTTTCGAAGTCTTAGAAAGCACTTTTAAAGTAATGTAAATGGTTTGACCACTAATGCATATCTCCGCAAGTTTGCACTGGAGCAATGTGGACCTATCATTATGTCTTTAACAGTTTCAGAGGAGAATCGTGCCCCGTAGTGTAATGTAAATAAACGCTGCAACCAGATAAAAAATATTTTATTCTCACAAGATCTTAAGCAGCACGCTCTTGTACAAAATAAATGAAGAATTATGACTGCAAATTTTTCCGAGGCAAAGGAACATACATCTCAATCACTTTACTGCCACCGAGAGGCAATAAACCATCTGGCGTTATCAAATATAACAGCGAGACTTTATGGAGTACCCGAAAGTTGGAGGTTTTTGCAAATATATGAGGATTTATTTAACAAGAGTTACATATTATTTAAACTATGTAATCCATCCAAAAAAACAGGCGGCTGTTGCTCTCTAGATAGTTTCATGCAAAAATTTACATTATTATACATTGTCGAAGGGCATTCATTACACACCTAAATGTACGATCTTGAAAAGTTGCATATACGCCTACGACGTAGCACTCGTAGCGCTCATATCGTAATCGATAGCACTGTCCCTACGAATTATCACCAGACGTCATGTGATGTAATCAGTAAATATTTAGTATTGAAGAACTACCAGAAACTACAAGGTAGAGTTTAAATACCTTGTCTCTTCAGTATATACATGGACCAAGCTGTAAAAATATAATACATCAGAGCTAATATAATAACAAGTGTATACATGAGAACATAAAAAATGCGTTTTCAAACAAATACAAATTAAATTATTTCAGCTCGCAACTGCCAATCGAAACGATAATTTTTAAGTTTTAATCGTGCTCAAGGTACTGGGTTCCGGTTTTAGTAATAAAATAGGACAATTGTTCATAACTAAATACTAAATATATGTATTACCATTATGAACACTTATCGTTCGTCTATTTATTACTTATTGTTATACAATAAAAAAAAACTATAGATAAGATTAAAATTGTTATCCTAAGGGCGTGAAAACGGACAATGAAAAAATGAAACATCTGTACATAATAACAACACAGCGGTAAAAAGCAAGCTTTAAATAAATCGCAAGGTTTGACGAACCCAAGGGGGAATCGTAAAGCAAAATTTGTTGCCAGTAAATATCTTACTTTGTAAGTTACCCAAAACCATTTTTATTTCCCTGTCCCATAAAAGTTATATGTGTGTGTTTATGTGTGAGTTCTTGTTTGTGTGTTAGAGACATCAAGTCACGACTTTACATCCGGTTTTATGTGTTGTCGTGTCTTATCACTGGCAGGTGAGCGATAAGTGAAGAACTACAGTAAATTTGTTGATCAGATAATGGAGAGTCATTGATATATTTTTATATATATGAAGTGGAATCAAATTAAGTGTTTTATGTATAAAATCGTACATTATATCTATCTCATTAGATATGATGCCATTTAAATTACAAATAAAAAGTATGAGTGCGTTTCAAGAGCTTAAATGAAATATTTTGAATTTGCGACAATTCACACATCGTCTACTCTAATAATATTGCTTAAATAAATGATTATGATTTATAAATCAATTAGCTTAACAAATTAAAGCCTACCAAAAAAACTTTTAATCTTACAATTACAGCAGAACAAATTGTAACTTACATTATAACTAATAAATGTGTAACAAAAACCTGCATATAACTTATATAGATGTCGCTAATGTCTAACTCGTTACTCGTAGGGCCAGTGTTTGATGAACAGCGAAGACAATGTTGTGGTTACGATTTGTTGAGTTGCTCCTAAGATCTATTGCTGTATCGTAACCTATCGTAAATTGTGTTTCCTTTCAATTCCTTCGTGCTAATATTTTAAAATACCCTATTACATGTATATAAAAATATATGTGTTTTATTCAACGGTCAGATACTCTCCGGTCCAATCAAGGGTCGTTTTACTTTACTCATATGATATTGGGCAAAGTTTGTTTCCTAAGTAATAGAAATAGCAAATATAACTATTTGGAGAATATATAATCCAACTCATTTAGAAAGGTATCATGTGTTGAACGTAAAACCCCTCCACCATACAAAGCTCCTTGGATTTTTCCCAAAATAATTAAATCACATATGAGACTAGCCACTGCCCTCTATCATTTCAAGTATCACCATGGGTATACAGCGAAAGTGCTTCCACAGTTCGTTCACAGAATCCCTACAAAAGTCCTCATACAATTCCAATATTACCGCATCAATGTGATACCAAATCCTGGCTTACGTCCATATTCGATCTTATATGGCTGCGTGCTCGGCGGGAACTGTATCAGTTCGTCTGGTTTTACCACTTTGCTTCTTTGCGAGAAGAGTGTAATATGTCAAAAACACTATCTTTCAGAAAACGATTTAAAATAATAATTATTGTCGCATATAAGCGATATATATATCAATATTATCCTTCTTAACGTGAGACCAAATGATAAATTATGTCAAAAACTTTTAGTATGTTCATAACTCTAAACAGCTGAACAGAAACCGAACTAACTTTTCTTTCCTAACCGAACCAAAGCAGTGGAATGGATAAACAAATATTACCATTATTGATAGAGACATGAAGAGATGTCGTTTCATGGGAAATTTCTCCGTATCTCTAATGTACTATTAGTTTTAAATTTTGCTATTTAAAAATTGTTGCCGCATTGATCTCCCAACATTACGATATGATGCAGGATCCTTGGTAAGCATTAATATTAAGTATTTTAACGTCATCCTGAACGCATAAACATTTTATTTTCCTATAACGACCCTTCCGGTAGTAAAGAGTTGAGAAGCGACGCGCTAATTTTATGATCTTACGGTGGGTTTACATACACTCCGATTACTGTCCGAGTACTTATAGCGGACATCAGTCAACTGCTGTACATAGACCTCTCCTAAGACACGCCACCGAACCCAGTCTTTTTCTTTGAGAACACAATTTTATTGCAGATAATAAAAGTTCTATAAATACTGCTTTGAAGTGATTGATCACTCACCAGACACTGGGGACTTAGATCTTCACATTTCACCGAAGTAACTTCACTTCCATGATTTCTTCATCTATTTCATTATATTTATCGTCTTTATTAGCTTAAAAGAATCAGTTATAATTTTTTAACATAATTTTATAGTTAAAAATACATATAACATCTTTTGCCCGCGGCTTTTCACGGTTTCGTGAAAACCGCTTATGTTATAGCGAGCCATCGTACGTTCCCAAAACGAACGGAGCTATTAATATAAAATACTAAAGTTAAATCTTTTATAAAACCTCAGAAAAAAATTAAAAGGAAACGCCATTCATAAGTTTGATCTTGAGCCAAAAATAATTCGTACCTGAAAGGCCCGCAATTCAGGTCTCTTGGCACAAATTCTTAACTGTCCCGAGCGCGGGTGTAACGAATATACGCGGCGTTACCTTGTCTGCTAACTCTGGTAACTACCGTAACTCGAAATAAACCGCCTGAAAACTCTACTCCATATGTGTACAAAAAATGTACTGAAAATTACTATCGAGAACCAAATACAAAGAAATTCTTACAGTGCGAAAAATACGTGACGTGGATTTACGACTTTTAATCAGAAAATAGTAATAGAAGATAATTTGTTGCACAGATCACAATGTACGTATATAGTAAAACACAAAAAAAACAAAATTGCAATAAGCAAAAGACAAGGTTAAATAAACAAATATTTAATAAAAGTAGTGTAACCGGCAGTAGTCATACAGAAAACACTGAAGGAAAAAATACATTAAATAATACACAATAGCCATACGACTTAATAAAAAATACTTAACTGTGACGATATTCTCGTAGATAAATAAAATTAACCTGTATATAACCAATGGAACTTTGGGAGGAGGCTATCGCCCGAGGGATTCTTGCGGATGACAATTTTAAAATTAAATATAAAAAAAATAAAACTAACTAAAAATTAAATATAAATGTTTTATATAAAAAATATAAATAGTGTAACAAGCAATATTTGTACTTTATAGTAAGCATTTTTTTAAATTTTCATTAAAATTATCTTTAAATGTAATTATTTCCTCTAACGAATATAGCAACCCTATATTGTATTTAGTTTAGCTACTTAGTTTCATGTCAGAAATAAATGGCTTTTTATTACCCGACTGTAAAGAGAGGGTTATGTTTTTCGCACGTATCGTGTATCTTTGTATGTTTGTTTTTAATATTCGTTTTATTATCTATTACAACAAATACAACAGTGAAATGGAAAGAACCAACACACACTGCTACGAAACACTTGCAAAGATTGTCAGTAGTGAAGAAATGACACAGAAGAAGATAACAGGAACTACAAACAGGAGCGAGTAAAAAGTGAGTTTCTATATTAAGACGTTTGCAAGGACAATGTGAAGCAGAAGTTCGGGCTGCACACGCGCCGGCAGTGGGCCTGGGAGTAATTAGTACTGCTTACGGGACCTTGTAAGCAAATTGAAGTTCTGATTCCACCGACCCAGATGTACTTTCAGGGTTCTTTCTATCTTTTGTCACTTTGAAACTAATTCATCTAACACTAAAATAGCCAAATAAATATTCTGGCCGTTTAGAAATTCTTTATTAATGTCCTTTTCTTTTCATAATATTCCGTGGTTATACCGAAGACTTACTTGACTTCTCAACATTTGGAATAATATAGTTCTAAATTAATAATGAAATGCTCTGGATTTGTTGTAATACTCGTTATGTTATGTTAAAAATAAAGAAATAATTACAATTTTCGAAGGTGGTAGAACCCTTTGTTTAGGGTTCGCTGCCGGAACCACCACCCCAGCACTAATTTGCACTGCTGTTCAGCGAAGCTTTATTAAATTTCGTGCAAAGGTTGTGGTAGGTACATATATCTTTACAAGGAAAACCCAAAACAAACCTATCCACGGTAGTGTCACTTTCACAAAATTACCTTTCGTTAAGCAGATAAATATTAAGACATGTTAAAAAGACAGATCCGAGTTCGTTGGTTTATCAAAAATTAGGACATTGTATAGCGTCAACCAAAAATTAGGTAGCATACAATGTTATAATATAATACAAATCAATGGTATACAATTATTAAAGGTTTATCTGATTATCTTATCTTAGGCTTATCTTAGGCTTATCTTATTCTCTGATCTCTTAAGATCATATTGCAACATATCACTTAACATAACATGTTACTTATAACACTTCCATATCATTTAAGTTAAGCTTTATTACTCCACAGGTCATTTTGAGTCACTTTTTTTAAGTATAATTTCGGTTCATCATTGTAAATAGTTGGCTGTTTATGCATAACAGGGAAAAAAAATTAAGCGTATCTGACAGAACCCGTTTCGTCGTAAATAGATTTGCACTTGACAGGTTTGAACCCTCAGTCAGGTTTTCTAATGAGGAACGGAGTCTGTGAAGCGTGAACCTAAGAGATGCAAGTGGAAACACAATTTCCTTTCACAGCCCCGCCGCCCACGGCTGGAGTTTCCCTTGAATTTTCGCAGTTCTTATTACCGGTTGTAGGATGTTTGACGCTTTTTATTTCCATTTCACACTTTTGATTGCTCTTTTCTTTTAAGATCAAAATCATCTGAAAATTAAGACATATATATGTACATACATATTATTTGTTCTAATACGCCCTGAAGCTGAACGTGAACAAGAAAATCACAATGTAAAACTGCATCTCATTAAGAATTATATTTTTGAACACAGATGAAAAAAACAGTATTTTTCGGACAAAAACTATAAACTGAATAAGTAATAATGACTATTCTAAGAGCAGTTTTTTTATTCCACAGCTACAAAAGTCACGATAGTCGAAACACTGTTAATGGCGTTTGTCGGAATTTTTCTGAATTAATGCCTTACCCTCTTCAAACTTAATCAAACTCCTAAAAAAAGAAAAAGTATGTTTACATAGCTAAGTTCTGATGAATATGATAAATTTAAAAGGACTCCAGATGTAGTAACACTTGCAATTTTGCCAATATGCATTATAATATTTGTAACTGGATGTCCAATAAGTACCATGATAATGTCATTTTTGTGCTATTTTTGATTGTTTTATGAAAAAAATTCGTCAAAATATTTGAGCCGACTTTATTAGACACCGCTCACCTCGCGAATATCGTGAAGTAAACAAAATCACGAGACAATTTTCCGCTCCGCTCGCCTTCCAATAAAATTCACGATTGGAAGGAATCCTTTAAAAAAATTAACTCCGATTTTAATTCTCGGTTCAATTCATATTCGACGCTGGAACTTATTAAAATCCATTTTTTATCCGCTCAGGCGCACGCTCAAAAACGCGCCAAGTTATTTTCGAAGGGAAACCGGTTATTACTCTTTCAAATTTATTCTCATTACCTACCTACGTACTATCGCGAAACAGAATCTCACCGGCCAACTTTAATTAAATATAGTCATTAAAAATATTTATAACGCCCCCGCCCGTCGGCTTTTGCATTTTTATGGGATTTTAAGAGATAACCGGAACGCCGCCCTGAATAAGAACAACCGGTAAATTAAAAGATGTTTTTGAAATTATAATTCGGTATGGAAGGAACTTGGCGCACGTGTGCACGTTCCGTTCGGATTGCCTTTTGAGTGGAATTCGGAATTTAAAATGTTTTCCGTGAAAAATTAAGCAAACTGAAATGCTACCCGCATTAAGTGCGAAATTATACAGTGAATTTCTGATTTATCCGCCTCTAGCTCTGTTCTGCGGTCGCCTTCCATATATGCATGGCTTGAATTATACAGCTGATGATAAGAAAATCTACGTTGCTTTAGTGCTTATTTAAAAATTAAATATATTTTTTGTGTCTAATTATTATTAATATTTTCAATTTATACATAGTGTTGTGGATTATATATTTATAACCGTGTGTAATATATTATTATTTGGGCACCAAAAGCTTAATAAAAAGCATGTCATTTTCTAACCAAACTGCCTCGTTGCAGTGATTTCAAAAGTAACTGATGAGCAAGCGGTCCTGTGTCCCCGAGTCAAGCAAAGTATTAATAGATTTTTCTAACTCAGAACTTCTGAGTATTAGCTCGGAGTCTAAACGGCTATTGCCATAGACCGGGTTTTTGTATCAACTTAGCCAACAAAACTGAGAAAAAGCATCATCTATCCAGCCATCCCACTCCATTTGGTCTTCAATCAATCAGCGTTAGAAGAGAACCACAAAAACCTCAAGCGTCTCATTCGTCGCAGCTAGCAGAAATAGTGACAAAAAATTGAAGTTCATTATAGTTATAAGTAGGTTCTATATGCACACATATATGTATATAAATTCTACGTAAAATAAACATTGTTTTAAGAAGATATTTTCCAATCTCTGTTAAAATAATATAATAATATTAATCGACCCATTTATCATTCGAATCAACCAATTTTTTTACATGTTATTCCCTACATACCTATAGAAATATCCGCTGCCCAAAACAAAACAAAAATCACAATAAAATCGAAACCACCCTGAAGCCCAATACAAAAGTCAGGAACCCATTGTTGATTTTGCAACATGCACTATTATCGTTTAGTAATCAAATTCCAACCTTCTTCAATATCGATTTTTAAATCTAGCCGACTACCGCGACTTCGTCTGCGTTGCTTATTATTTTAACAATGTTGCTTATACGCAGAGAAAAACCATCAAAAAAAATAAAGGCATTAATTTAGTTTGCTTATAAAATTTCTTTGAAAACAATAATATTTCTTCCAGTTAGTAGCTAAGCATCACTTCTCCATAACAAGAATAACGTCACTGAACACTTAGTGTTTATAAAAATCCTTTTTACTAAAAATTATAATAACTTTATATTAAATGAAAATATTATTATATATAATATTATATTATTAAATGAAAATATTTTACATAAGGGCCAAATATCTAAGAAATAAAACTTAGAAGAGTTAATTCAGAACTATTCAGTAGTTTACATATTGCACGCACAACGACAGACCGCGATTATCTTGTTTATACCTAGATTTTATGCTGTGTATCGTGCGTGATTAAACATTTTTTCTTTCATTCTTTTTTCCTCGCGAATATTCCTCAAACTGAACTTCGCGAGCGCTCATGAAAAAGTTTTGGAAGCGAGCCACGAATCTGCAAGACAATATGGCGATCTACAGCAAGCGCGACTTAAAGGTATTGTAGAATATACATATATAACTGAATACATTACTTTATTTAGCGCTTTAAGCGCTTGTGGCTGCACTCGTAGCATTATAGCACCGGCACTAGTTTTGTATCTCCATGTGTTACCTAAGCCCATAATTGAACATGATTATATTTACATAAATTATTATTTGTGTATCTAAACGTAGCATTAAAAATTACGGTTTTGAGTGTAGTCTCGTGCTCGAAAGGTTTTCGGTTCAAATACTCCTAATCAACATTAATCCAAATAACCTCTCCTTTATTGAATTATTTCCGTTTTAGGAATAAATATCACGGCAAATGAAAACATCATGTAGAAACCTACACACAATAGAGTTCTTCATTATATTCTGTCAGACGTATGAAGGCTGTCAGTTCGCAAGACTGAAATGGCCAAGTCGCCAGTGTAACGGAATATAGTTTTTAGCCCTTCTCATTTTAAAAGGACACCCGTCCCCAAAAGAGGTGATAGTGATAAGGGTGAAATTATAATCCTAAATATTTATATTTTAAAAGCTCCTTCAGAAGGGCATATAAGACAACAGCAATGAATGTAGAAAAAGCGAAAAGGACTGTTAAAAGCGTAGCATATCAAAACCCTTAATATTTGTCTACTCTTACAGGAAATTGACGTGACAATATGCATGTACATATACATATGTATATGTGTACAGGAGATCGCTCTAAAACGTGTTGATAGTGTGAATTCTGTCGGAGCGCTTGTAATTCAGCGTTCGACACCAATTAATGTCGTGTGAGCATCCCGCGCGGCTTGCGGCGTGTTCGCCGACTAATGGCCGGCCGCCGCGCCCGGGATGGATCACGGTGTCCGCTACCGGCCGGCGACCATTGGTTATTTGCTTTTAGTTACCGCGTAACAACTATCTATATTCTTGTTTTATTTTTAAATTGTAGTACTATATTTAATACATTGTTTTTATTATGTATTTTATGTAACCGACCGTCTTTCCCGACTCATATGACCTGGAATTATTCAAAACAAGTGTGAATAGGCACTTTCTAGGCGAACGTGCTACATCCTAAGCTGCATCTCGCTTTACATTAGGCAAGATTGCAGCCAAACGCGAGCCTATTTCGACATAAAAAAGCTTATTTGACAATTGGTTAGTAACGTCCTCGTATATGGCCTTGTAAGATGAGGTTTCGTGGATAAATTGTTAAAGAATGAGACAAATTCATTTGTGTTAAAGTGTTAAAAATGATTATATTAATGTCCTAAATGGTGACCATTATGTCACTAACCAATAAAATAAATACAGTTATAAGAAAGGTGAAGAATCAACTGTCATCTAATGATGACATCCAACGTAGTGCATTTACTGCACCATTATCGGACGAGCGTGACTGATGATAAGGCTTAAGTTAATATGTGTCGGAATAACTTTTTGGATCGGCGATAAATAGTTGGGTTCACGGCACGGCTCTGTTAGGTGTAAGCACTATGTAAATCATTTATATCATAAAATGCACCTAAATATTACCCCGCGAAGGAGAATCTTTGCATCATTTTTAAGAATAGATACTACGCACATGGAGGCGTGTTTTGCAAAGTTAAGGTTTATATAGAGAACAAGTGCGAAAAGTTAAAACGTTTATAAATATTATTATAATACAAACATCAAGTTCTATAAATGAAGATATTTATGTTAATATTATTTATTTTATCAAATAGTTCTATAAAGTGGAGATTAATTTATATTTATTTCAAATAGTTCTATAAGTGGAGGTTCATAAAGACATATTTTTTTACAAAAGAATCGTTATAGCGCTCTAATTAGCGTTCTAGCGAAAATTTAAACCGCTGCTGAACGGAGTCTGTACGAACAAATTATATTTTATTCAATCTTAATGCAGTTTTTCATACATGCATATCTGTCTTGACGCTCGGTCCCTCATAGAGTAGGAAGAGAGCACAGAGTACCATATACCTCTACTCAATCAGACATGACAAGCTCCTTCCACATTCATTACTGTCTTCATACATGCAAAACTCATTAAGAAATTAATTAAAATTCTTGATTCTTCTGAATGCAGCAATAATGTTATTAAAATCAAAACGAAACATACAGGCCACTGATATACACATACCTATATGTTTTTTTGTACTTGAAAATTAAAATTTAATTCAATATACATACATATTATTTCAAGCAAATATGTACCTATATTATGTCAAACATTTAATTACATGAGAACAACAATTACATAAAAAAATGTTACCAAATAAACATATTGATGAATCTGAAAAACGAAGCCACATTTTGGGCTCGTCGTGGGCGAACATTTGCTTGCGGTGGTCACCTGCCAACTCATAATGGCGGTGCGACGACTATTGACAGTTTCTTGGCAAGCCCCGATTTAATTACAAGCCACTTTTTGTAGGCACCGCGGGATGTGGACCGGCAGCCAAGCCGGTGGAAACATACGGGGATACTCAGTACTTAACCAACTCTTGGTTGCAGAATACTACCAAAATTATTATCACATAGTAGTAGGAATTCACCGGTTCTGGCTCACTATCAAGAAGCGGTCAACTGGTACTGGCTCATGAGTCACAATCGGTG
>DWME01008888.1:0-11336 GCA_018244795.1 Parelbella ahira ahira
AAACGATAGTTTAGTTGAAATATTAAGCAAATAAATAGTTAAATTTTAAGTCAGGTGGTTTAATATTTAACCCTTCATCGGGGATACTAAGTTTATTCTACTGCGCATCTCGTCTACAATTGTAGGTATGTAATACACAGATTAAATAATTAGCCGCTTTAACGGTACGAGGAAAGGTCATCAGGGAAACTGCGCACCTTGGAGTTCTCCATACAATTCTCTAAGTCATGTGGAGTCACTGTAACCCTTAGTTGACCAGCGTAGCATGCAATGGCCTTAAAACTTAAACTTAAATTTAAACTTAAACGATAAACGATAGTCGATAAAGTTTAAGTATGAAACCGTTTGCTCTTTAGAGAAGCAATGAATTTTTGCGAAACGGTTGACGATGAGTAAAATATTCTGAGTGTATTTGTTGGTGTGTATTAGGGCAAAGGCGAACCTCGCAGGTGCCGGCCGCGGTTACGTGAGCCGAGTACTGAGGATATCGCGGTGACCAGAGCGTCGCCGCTTTTGAACCCAACGCTTATCCGTGCTACGTTTTATCCATAGACAACCTGCTTCGAAGTATATTTAAATCCATAATATATTTAGTTTGTGATATAATCGTATTCATTTAAGTTACTATTGTGAATAAAATAAAAAATAGAGACTGCCTCGTTGCCTCGTTGACTCGGAATCTGGACCTGTGCCCGGTGTATGGCAATAGGCTCACCACCATGGGACGTAAGCGTAACTGGAGAAACGTGAGAGTGTACCGCACTCTTCTGCCTACCCCTTTGAGGATTACAAGAGTGACGTTAAATTATTTTTTTAATATTATCAGTAAACGAGCGAAACAAATTACAGATTACATAGCTAAAAACATAAATATTAAATATATAATGTTTTATATTCATGTTTTAGTTGTGAAATTTTCTAACAAAGATTAAATTTGTTCTCCCAGGACGCTAATTTATTGTTGGTATTTGAAGCTTTACTTGGGTACTGTGATAAATTGTTCAAAAGTATGATCATTAAGTAGTGTCTTGTTGAGAATGAAAATAAATACATTGTGTATGACGACAGCGATGACAGTAGAAGCATGTGGGTTCTGTAAGGATAAAGGAATTTCGCACCCAGTGCTCTCAACCTGCCCAGTAAGAGATCTGGGTTTTATAATAATGTAATTGATAAGAATAGTAGTGATTATTATATATACTTACATATATTTATTTTTCTTTACTCTACACCAAAGCCACAGATCCACTTAGTAAAATTGTGTTGCTGCAGTGTGAAATAAAAAATGGCTCCCTCGTTCATTCACTCACTAGCTCACGCGCAAACGCACTCACACTACGCTCGCTGATGGAGATAATTAGTTCATTCCGTGTGATCGCCCTCTGGATTGAGCTTGCCTAAAAGCGCTGATCGGAAAAAATACCAGATTACCATCAAGATATCGTAAGGCATCGTATCACTTTACTCAGCAGTATGTTCCCGCCATTTCTTTTCCCTCTATTTTTATTATCTTTTGTCATCACCATCATCATCACATCAGCCTTTACCTCTCCACTGCAGGACATAAGCCTTTCCCAAGGTGCGGATCTCCGCAGATCTCATCCAGCCGCTACTACCTGCCTATTTAAGATCGTCGGTCCAACGGGGCAGAGGGCGTCCCACAGTAAATCTGCCAATTCGCGGTTTTCACTCGAGAACTCGTCTGCCCCAACGGCCGTCGGTTCTTCGACATATGTGACCAGCCCACCGCTACTTCAACGTGCTAATTCTTTGAGCTATGTCGATTACTTTATCTTTTGTATATTATAAAAATTATAAATTGTTTTACAGATGTTCTTCCTACTCTTCCTTGTGCCAGCAATCGCTGCGCTTTCAATTTCTAAATAGTGAAGAACCTTTAGCAAGAGCATATACTGGCTTCGGAACATTCTATACTAAGCACGCCAATTCTGTTTGCCCAATCAGATGTATTAGCCAATTTAATGCCAGTGCATCAACGCTGATGTGATAATTAAAAACGTAACAATACGACTGTATCTGCTCAATGGGATAGGCAGGGGAGTGTAATACACTCCCACACTTTACCAGTTACGGTTACGTTCCATTATAAAATTGGGTATAAGCATTGTCATTCATCGGGTACAGATTCAGAATCTAAGCTACTACTGGCAATTTCAAGATAGAAAAACCAACAGCGATGTTATACTGTCCCATTAACGTAGCAAAACCCATTAAAACACTCCTATTAATACTATAATTAGGAACAATAACATTTAGTTACAGTTAAAATTACATTCTAAAACGAAAAATATTCATTTTGGCTCCACCATTTACTCGAGGTTATTCAGGGGCGCTACAAACCAGCTGTTCGGACGACTTTTATTGGTCTAGACTGAAACGAACCTTTTAAATTACAACCCTTTAGATATAAACATTGGTCAAGGATATTTTTATTCGGCTTTAAGATGAATATTAATGATATTTTTATATTAAAAACGATGCAAAGCTGAATGTTTATAAGGACCTGGATTTTTATGAATAGTAAAAATATGTCAATAAAACATCTTAAAATGAAAACAGCAGTGATGGCCTGAATGTTTAGAATTTAATCTCCCTGTCTGAGGAGCATGTGTTCAAATCCTGGTGCACAGTGATTTTAGGAGAAATATGTATTTGAAAATTAAATATGTAACAGCTGAGAAATATATCACGAGGAAACCTGCACATCTTAGCGAGTTTGTCGTTATGTTTTCTAAGACGTGTGAAGTCTGCCCACCCACACATGGCCAGCGCGGGAGACTTTGGTTTATAAATTCTATGGTGTGCATATTTCCTCACATAATTTGTGTTTAGACATTTCTAATTCTTATTAAGCTAGACTAGTTAAGCTAGAATTTACAATAAGACAATACCATTGCAGTAATGAGATAGACAAAGTGCCTCAGCAGATCCAATTAAGTTAAGCCGGATGAGAACAATTGGCACTAAAATTTTCTTTTAGCTAGAAACTAGTACGAAAGACACTTGATATTTAATTGGTTCACACGCTAAAGGGATAATGCTACGAATGTATAATTCCAACCCCTTAGCGGTTAAAACAATTTCAAAAAACCGGAGAACATGGTACGAATAATAATAGAGCAAATTCTAAGATACATTAAAAATAAATAATAATGAAATAACATTTAATTCAATTAATTTTAACAAAACCTCCTTAGAAACACGTAGGTAGGTACTTTAGCATCGCAGTTGAACATAATAAGTCGTAAAGTACGGTTGGAGAGATGTTAACAATAATTAGTGAGACTTTATGTTCCCACTGGGACGTTTCATAGCCTGAACATCGTAACTAAACCTCTTATGTTTGTCCGCAAAACGTTTAAATCAAGATTACAAGCGTTGACTGGGAAGATTAAGTCATTTACAAATATCACCTAACCCTAATTGAATGAATACAACTGGTAAGTTCAAAATATGCGAATGGAAAATTTTCGAAATAAAACAAATAGTCGTTGGCCTCGTTGGCCGAGTGGTTGCAAGCGTGACTGCTGATCGGAAGGTCCCGGATTCAAATCCCGGGTCGGTTATTATTGAATTATCTAATTTAGAATTTCTAGTTGTCACTCGGAGTCTGGATCTGTGTCCGGTGTCAGTCAATAGGCTCACCAGCAACTTCATGGGACTTAAACGTAACTGGTAAAACGTGGGAGTGTACTACACTCCTCTGCCTACTCCTTCGGGGATTATAGACGTGATGGTTTATATGAGACACCTTTTTCGAACTGTAGGTAACGTAATTGCTTTCTTGTTTCCACAAACAAAAACAATCAAAACAAATAACGGCGAAATACGAAAACGCCAAAAAACATCACGATATTAGAAGCGATGTATGGGGAACATAAAAAAGTTCCTTTAATGTTGACGGCGCCTTTGTTCGAGAACTTACGTTGAATTTCATGCATTCCACGACCTAAAAGAAAGGGAAGTAAGCTTCCCACATATATAAAATTGTGAGTTCCCCACCTCTATATGTTTCGCATGTTTATAGATTTTATTTTTAAAGTATTATCGGTGTTTCTGACATACACTTTTATAGTACGTATGTATATTTGTGAACAAATATCTTGTAATATTTGGGCTGACAGCTATTTGGCCCTAAACTAGGCTGAAATTGTTTAATGGTAACCAGACGACTGGTAAACTACACATACAACTAGACTGCATGAATAAAGGTTACTTTAGGTTAGGTTAGGTTAGTTACGACATGAATAGACTTACTCTTCTAAAGAAATTTTTTTTGCAACTAGAGAAAAGTGAAAGCAAACCGCCGACCCCAATTCAGAAGTTAGTTCAATAGCCAATTGAAAAACAAGCCAAAATTTGTATCAGATACATATGGATGATACCTATATTGTTAAGCAAGACATTCAGAATTCCAAATATTTTGCTGGCATCTGATATAAACAGAGAAATTTTAATGAAAACGAAAACTACATTAAAA
Source organism: Parelbella ahira ahira (assembly GCA_018244795.1). Taxonomy (NCBI): domain Eukaryota; kingdom Metazoa; phylum Arthropoda; class Insecta; order Lepidoptera; family Hesperiidae; genus Parelbella; species Parelbella ahira. The sequence continues at coordinate 4,502 of DWME01008888.1, forward strand.
ATTAAATTTAACGACGTCACAACACAAGCGCACTTGGCGTAATTCGTATCAACAATCACAGTGATATTCAGTGCATAAACCTATAGAATCATTACAAGATTACAATTTGAAAGTGGCATAATGAGCTGGAAAATAGATGGTTTATCGCTCGGCGGAAGGGAATTAAAATGGCTTAGCGGGTTTTGACGGGCCGTAATTGTCAGTTGTAACTTTTTAATCTGACGTTCTGAATGGCCTTTCTTGCTGTAACAGCCAGTTGCACTCATTTTAAAATTCATAAATCTAATTTTAGATTGACCAAGTTAATTTGTAATCTATTGAATAAATATCAAGACAAATTTATCTTAACAAAAATACTGTAAAAATTTATGGTATAATCTATATATTACAAATCTAAGTCGCAATTTAAGAACATTTGATTATTAACGTTTATACTCGTTTAAACTATTTTAATTAATTGGCACAGATTTATTGTTACCTAAAAAATAAAAATTGTTACATAAAAACGTAAAACCAAAGCGATCATAATAGCATTAAAATTGCAGTTGCCAGCACAAAAAACCGCTGTGAGCCGACAGACAACGTGTCAGGTCAAAGCACTACGCTAATTGCAATTTGTGGCCGCCCCCACAACAAAGAAATACTTCTTGCCGAAGCATAATGAAAAAACTTTAGCCGCTTTCAATTCTTTTTGCTAAACGTACAGCGGTGTATTTTTAATTTTATGTTCCAACATAGAAGCTAATTATTAAAACATTTTAATCCTTTCGCATCGCGTCTAAGAAGGTTCTGGAACCTTTCTTCTTTAATCTGGTCATGATCTTCCAGTCTTTTACTATAAAATTTTTACCTTTATCCTTTACCTTTTACCGACACCATATTGGTCATTCCTCGTATTGTAAACTGTCATAAACGACGGTTACGATTTAGCAGCTAAGAGCCCATCTGCCTGATTGCCTAGCAAAATTTATATGTGTATCTATACAAAATACCATACTAAAATTTAACAATTTGTATCATAGCTTTCTGATTGAGCTTCCATGCCTCATGTGTGAGGGTATTGTTGTGAGTTATAGAAAATATAATAATATTGATAATTTAGATCCATAGTTGCAGGTCACGTTTCACCATGTATAGGAATGAGCGTGTTAGTATACACCGAACACAAATCCAGAATCCGTTTTACTGATGGATATTACAACTAAGAGAAACCCAATAAGTAACACTTTGCTTACCCGAGGATCGAACCCCGCTTGAACAGCAATCTCACTTGCAACCACTAGACCAACGAGCCATCGAATAAGTGATAGTTAGGAACATTGAAGTAATTTAATTTCAGCGTTTTATTTGAGCCAAGTTATTGCAACGTCGAGTCACGAACATTGCTGTCGTTATATCAAACCCAGTGATTCGGAACAATACTATTAGAGAATTGTAGGAAGCATTTCAAATAAAATACAAGTACACAAACTATCTATTTGAAATGTGGTTCATTTCTTTGTGGTTTTATCACGTTCTATATATACACTTTATACTCGCTACGTTCACGTCAGTGGACGAAAATGATCGTATTCCCACTAATTTTAAAGTTTGACCGTTAAAAAAGGAAAAATAACTCAATAGCACACCAGTAATCCCCGAAGGGGTAGGTAGAGGAGTGTTGTACACCCCCACGTTTCACCAGTTACCTACGCTTAAATCCTATGGAATAGGCTCACCGCCCAAATGTATTAATCAGCAGCTGTTTGTCCTGATACTATTTCTTCTATAGGGTGTACGATTGAATGTATTATTATTGAATTATAAATTTACAAATAAATCTTTCTTTTAAAAGCGGCCGACGAGCGAGTAATCAGTAGTACATTTACCGTCTTCATTTCCTTGAACGAGAAAAATTCCCATATAGCTTTCTCTTTAATAGGATTAATTAAAAGTAAAAACAAAACATTCGAACATTAAACACGATATTTGAATACAAAAAAGAAATAATGATACAAATAATCAGCTATATTTCGTGAGTTAATGACTATTACGACAATCGGATTCTTTTCATTATCTTTTTTCTTTTCTTTTTGATGATATAAGTACGAGTAAATGATACCTACTTTATAACGCTGAATACTTCAGCGATAGTCAACGAACCTTATTTATACATCGTATGACAGCAAGAATCAACAAAATCAAGAATCTACAAAAGAACCATAATTAATTATTCATCATATAACAGGCACAAAAATATTGATTTCCAAATATTGATAAACAAAAGCTTCAAAACTGCGAAATCAACGTGAGTATATGAAAATAGCGATACATAAAACAGGACATAAGCTCGGTAAGGATCATCATAATCATTATCACCAGCCTTTCTCAGACCACTGCTAGAAACAGGCATCCCCCAATAAGCGCCATCGCGCCTGTCCTCGGCTTACCGCATCGAGCAAAATATTATATGTAATATAATACGGATAGTGATCGTTAACAGTCCGTGCATATTACTTACTATTCTGTACAGAAGCCGGCGTGTCAATATAATCATCATCATCGGCCTATCTCAGTCCACTGCTGGACATAGCCCTCTCCCAATGAGCGCCATCGCACCCTATCCTCGGCTTGTCGCATCCAGCATCTGCCTGTCGATATAATAATAATACACCGACATATCATACTTTGAAAAACAACAAGTTGCTGAGTAAAGAAATTTCGTCACTTACAAACTCGCTGTGTTTGTGAAGCCCATTACAAAACTCCCCCTATCACCCCTATCAGAGTTATGTACGTCATAAAAATACGCCAGGACTAACACCAATTGGAACATCTGTCGGAAATCGTTACGTAACTTTTCTAACTTTATTTCTCAGCAATCACGTACCCGAAGAAAGCTATAAAATAGAAATATCTTCGTTACTTGTAGGTACTCTTTGTGTTCGATTCACGGCGAGCGTTGTAACAGAATATACTAGGAGCAAGGCCTGACTATACTAGAATACAAAATATATTAGAAGCAATGTCCAATTATACTAGAACACAGAATATACAATATAATAGAAGCAAGGCCTGACATACATTCGTGGCTACGTAAGTTTATCAAATTTTAATTACCGATATTTAAAAACGGTCTCAACCCGCGTTCTCGTGGGGATTATAGGTAAAATCCGCCTTTTATAGAGATGTCTATGTCTGACAGAGTACTGAGGTGGACTGATGATGAAACCTTGAGTATTCTTAAGAGACCGAGATTTATCTTAGACGAATAGTTCTGATACTGGGTATTGGGGGTAGTGGTAATATGGGTGTGCTTGCGCGTGCGCGTATGCATTTGTGTGTGTGTGTGTGCGCGCGTGCGCGTGTGCATGTGCCTGCGCGTGTGCTTGTGTGTGCGCGTGTGCGTATGCGCGTACACGTGTCCGTGAGCTTGTTCGTGTACATATGTGTATGCTGTGTGATGAAACACGTCAGGTATTTCAAGTTAGAGATATTAAAAACAGTGGTCTACCTACCCCATAACGGACATGTGGATACAATACAATAATAAAATTTTATTCTTATGAACGTACGCAACATCAGGCCTATAATTCCCCAAGTGTGAAACGCGGGAGTGTGCTATACGCCACTGCCTACCCCTTCGGGGACTACAAGCGTAATGTTAGTTTATTTTCTCACAATTCAAGTTAGCTTAAAGAGACGGACAATAAATAACAGCGTTAAGGACGAGGCGAGCTTAGGGATACGCGTTCACTCATATAGGCCATAATATGCTAATAGATAAATACCACAAAATATCCTTTTGCCCCGGTTATCCTGTTTTTCACCCTGTATTACGACCACATATTCTTGGATATTACCCTCCTGTTTAGTGAAGCGATCAAGATTAAAAAAGAATGTCACTTCTAAACAACACAATGTATTTACAAGAACTGTAATTCATTAATAAAGTCATTTTTTCGGAAAATGTCTACATCTATAGAAATGTTCATAAAATATTTCGTTGCGATTTATTCTTTAATTCAATGATTTACTAATTTTATGAAAATATTTTCAATATAGATTTCTTTCGCTGATTTATTGGCTGATTAGTTCAGCTATTGTATTGATAAAAAAACTTTGCAATGTATGAATGTTTCTTTGATTGATTCAACCATTGATTTTTATGAAAATGAAAATTTTTATATACGATTCTTTCTTTTATTGATTTGTCGTCTTTTAGTGATTTTTGTTTCATGATACTCATTAGTTCGTAGTTTAATCTGTAATTTTTTACGAAAATATCTTCAATATAATATGCTCTATTAATTGATAGATTCGCGCACTGATTATCATGAACATTCGATATATGATTACATCACTTGAATACGAATTGATTTTTATCGATTCACACATGTGACATACATACATGACGATCATTCAAATATAATATGCAGCCACGTCTGTTCTCTTGGTGCTCATAATAAGCAAGGTCTTTACATTTTATGGCTCTGTTTTCATAGCAATCATCGTAATATCCACATTACGCGTAATATCAGCAATATACATGTCACATTTTTTACAACCCCCTTAACCGACTTGTTCCTTTATATAGGGGTAAGTGGAAAGATATTTGCCTAGAGCTTTTGTAACAAAATATCAGCGTTTGCGTTGAATTTTTAGTAGAATTGACGTTCTTTATTAAAACTAATTTGATTTCTTCAATTTCAACATATGTCCGGATAACAAATTATTGGGGTTAAAATTTGTTTGATACTAGTAATAGCGTTTAACTATTTCTTTCTCACATTATGTCTCGTAATATTTCACTTACAGGCTGTCTCTTTATCGTAATACGAATTATATTTTAGATCTTTCATTACGTGAGTGTGTACTACCATTTTCCAAAAGAACATTACTTGTATTCCTTGTAAAGGGTACAAGGCAAAACCCTTCAGGGTTTGCTCGCTACGCTATGTATTTGAACCTTCTGCCAACAGCAAGACCCATCGTAGCCTGTTCCGGCCCCCTGCTGGATATAGACCTCTCCGGTCGCACCAAAATATTCAAACTTAAAGTATCATGTATTAATATAATACTTTTATTGTATATATTAGTCACTGTCGCCGTTATTAACTATTTATTATATTGACACACCAAATTCTCACGTAGTATTCAGAGAAGACCGAGTGCCAAGTTTCTCCATCCTTACAGACCTGACGTGTTCTCATATACTCTCTTCATACGCATCATATGAGCTATTTGTGAGCTGTAATAGGATTATTTTATACTCATTTCTTTTCCTCTTATCTCACTCACATTATGTTAGGAAAAAAATATATTTCCATAATAAAAATGAATTTATGTTTTCGACTTCGTTGCTTTTCATCTCGATTTTCTACATGAGTGCATCTCGGATATGTAAAATATATATATGTATATTACGTGTGTAACCTTAACGTACATTAAAATAGAGTCTTATATTTTCATGTTTGATCCCCGACATCTATTTAAACTTATACTAAATCAGTGTGTACCGTAAAGAAAGTATTTCGCGTAAATATTGTCAGATGCCCTCAATGTAAGTAAAAATATAAGAAAATACATATTGAAGGCAACACTTTGTTTTTATATGTTATTCTAATTTAGAATTTCTAGTAGTCTCGGAGTACTCGGAGTCTGGAATTGTGCCAGGAGTATGACAATAGGCTCACCACCTATTCCATGAGGCTTAAGCGTAACTGATGAAACGTGGGAGTGTACTATACTCCTCTGCCTACCTCTTCGGAGATTACAGGGGTGATGTTACAATAAGCAATGCCAAGAATTAACGCTGAGACGCGTAGCTTTAGTCATTATATCTTGAAATTGATACTTGTATGTATAAAGAACAATATCACAACAATAGGGACCCTCAGGACAATATGCAACCCTTCTCCACGTGTCCGTTTTTTATACATATTGTTAAGGGATTCGTAATACGTCCCTACTGTACAAAAGCTTGATACAGGCAAGTTTTTCAGGGCAGCCTGATTAGTTTCCTACCTAACGACAATCAGTCGAAAACTAAATGAAAAACAAACTAACGTATTAAACAACTTATTCTATAGTTTTTGTGACGATAACTGTTTTGTAGTTTTTGAAGGTACGAAGGATCTATGTAATTAATATGAACAGAGTAAGTAATACCTTAAGTCCGCAAAAAAGTTTATAGCGGTATACATTACTTCCCACTATGGAATAGATTGTGACATGTTGGCAAGCACCGAACACAAATCTAGATTTTGATCTTCTATATTCAAATCTAGATTCTAGAATGACTATTAGAAATTTCAATATAGAAAAGTCCAATAATACCCAATCGGGGATCGAGCCCAGTACCTCTCGGTCGGTAGTCGTGCTGGCAATCACTCGACGTTTAACAATTAGTTTCAGTATAATATACAATAGAATAACTTCTACGTACATATCACCGTGTACAATTTGTATTGATTCCTTGACCATCCACTTACAATGAAACATTACACACAAAATTACATTATAATTACATTACGCACAAGAAAAATTAATAAATCTGTCAGTTTTTTTGTGTATGTTAGCCGCTTGGTATGTATATCGAGACGTCTCAAAAGTTTTTTATTCCCGTGGATCGTTAGATCCCTGGTAATCGATAGCACAGGTTGAACTAAGATGAACATCAATCTCCCATAGTTAATCTTAGCTAATAAGTTCTTGCCTTTTCTCATAGCTCATATGAAAACAATCGATGCCAAAATTAGGATAGTATCGCAAGCTGAGCAGTGGCCATAAATACAATTCCGGCCGCACCTGATGTTGCTAAACTTAACTCATTAAATTTAATATGCCAACGCGA
>DWME01008889.1:0-11335 GCA_018244795.1 Parelbella ahira ahira
ATAATTTCAGTCCTTTATTCGTTCGTCTACGGATTTCACCGATCCGAATTCTGTCGCAAAGAAAAATTTCTAGCATAGCTCTCTTTATAGCTCGTTGAGCGACTTCGAATTTGTGGAAGAATGATCATCTAGTGGCGGCCAGGACTGGATAAAAGGAACGTTGATCGCCCTCCTAACCGGTGGTCTGACGACCTGAAGAAAAGCCAGCGGGATATTTGGAGTAGGTAGGCGGACTCCGGTAATTCACGTTGACTGACCGCTTGCGGGTCGAACCATCAAATTAAATTTGGATAATATAGCCCGAGGCATTAACTAACAACAGCGCAATAGCTGTACCGTCATTATGCGTAGTGTGTACAAGAGAGAGACTGAATTATTACGTCTCCGTTCCCACGACTATTTTCCTGCGTAGGCCGGACTCCCTCTTACCTATTTAATGAAGCTGTAGCAAACCGTATGTATCCGGTACTACCGAAAACATACTTATTCTAATTAAACATACATTTGTTACTTTTAAACTGAGATGCAGTAAAGCATTTACAATAGTTGACATAATATATAAAGGATAACGGTTTGTAGGATGGGCGCCATGAATTATTTTCCAGGAGACGTATCTGAACACAATGAGTGTATATTGATCAAATATAATTTATGCTTATATAATTATAAGGAGGTACCTATATAATATTAGACATTAAAAGTTTATACAAATTCAGTAAATGTGGAAGTTAAATGGGAGTATTTGAATAAGTACATTCATTGAAACAATGATTTTATAAAAAAATCTTCATTTATTTCTGCTTATTTGCTTATATCCTCCTCCGGCGCGTGTGGCTTATTAAACGTAAATAAAAGTATAATAATAATAATTTCGTAGTTTACATTTTTTTATGTAAGTAGTAAACATGTATAAAATTTTCATAACATTAAATATATTAGATGTATAAAATAAAACATTACAACAACAACAACATCAGCCTATCCGTCCGCTGTTGGACGTAGGCCTCCCCAATGAGCGCCATCTTGCCCTGGCCTCGGTTTGTCGCATCCAGCTTCTGCCTGCAACCTTTCGCAGATCGTCATCCCACCGAGCCAAAGACGTCCTCCTACACTACGTTTGCCGAGACGCTGTCTCCACTCTTGTATTTGCTTACTCCACCGATAGTCCGTTCTTCGGACATTTATTGTTATTGTTATTAAATAAAGCATTTAATACAGATGTTTCTCAAAATCAAAATAAATAATAAAAACAAAATAATAAAAAAGATCAAAATCAAAATAAATTTACAAAATCCTTTTTCTCGAATCCATTAATTCGTAGACGTGCTTACAACGTAGACGTGGACGTCTTACACCGTGGTACAGTCCTAATAATTGGCCATTTGGTGAAGAGAGTACAAACGGTTGCCAATTGCGAACCAATTTGCCGATATAAGATCCTTGGACGTCATTTAACGTGTCATCGATGGACGGCTCAGGAAAAACCACTACTCGCATTGAGTTTTATACTTTCATAAATAAAAGTCATTTTTTCTGTAATATAAAGGAAGCCGAATTTTTTTCTCTGTTCACTTTTTCAAAAACACGTTTAACCCTTTAACCGCTTCCTTAAATTCCAATCGCCCAACGCCAGCCAGAGCCAGGCTCGTCAATTAAAAAAAAAATGCTATGTTTGCGCAACACGGCATTGCATTTTGTACCGTTACTATAACTTATCCTTAGCAAACCTACAAAATTATAAGTGCCTATTTTTCATTAAGTTGTTTTATGGAAAGTAAACTAGTTGAAATTTTTCATTACCTACACGTAATTACTAACAGAAGTAACACGGGTTTATTTGAATTATACTCGTATATAACAAGTCGTGATCATTAATAAATAAATATATTAAGTAACTATAAAAATTGAAAATGAAAAAAACAAGTTCAGATTTGTGATAAACACTGGTAATATTTTAATGCAAACACACGGAAATGCGGACTTTTACGATCAGGACTAGTAAAATGTCTAGTTTTTATCGTGGCCGGTGGGCGCTTGACTATACATAATTTCTTATAATATATTCATATTTATAAAACATTCATATTAATATAACATTTATATTTATATAACATAAATATTTATGTAACATACATATTTACATAACATAAATATTTATATAACATACCTATTTACATATATATATATACACTAGTACATATACATATATTTAACTTGGGATATTTTTTGTGAGTATTATAATAATAATAATAATAGTCATAGTGTATCTTTAGATCTTAATTTTTTTATAAAACAATAATAACTTTATAATGGATCTGAAGGAATTTCGGGGAGGTGGTGATAGTTCCATGGTAGCACTAGCGTTCAGGTACGTTCAGATTGAAAGTTTTTTGGGGGAAGTCCAGTCACTTGTTGATGTGAAGGTAGTAATCCGTGTTTAGGAGAAAAAATACATCCTCTGATCCCATACTTGGAAGGCGCAATAAGTTGCATGCCCGCCACATAGGGTATTATGGGCAAAACTATATCAGGGAAGGCCTATGTCCAGCAGTGAACTTCGACAGACTGATGATGTGACAGTAGAATGGTATTTTTCGAAAGCTACGACAGTCCATAATGAGAGTGATATCATTCTTGCAAAACCATACTCATTGAACGAATCCACTAAGTAGCTAATTTTCATACGTTTTCATTGCAAAACATACTATTTGCAAATAGAATACAATTTATACAAATATCATCCTACAAACCAATAACACAAAACAAAGTTTTTGTTGCAGATATTCAACCTGGGCGATATGGAAGCGTCATATTATGCTGGATTAAACCAACTCTAGCTTTTAAAGGATTAAATACTTAGTAACTTTTCATATTATAACTTCATTTTTAACTATATTATATGGGAATTTCTACTTCCTTTAAAGAAAATTAAAAGTTAATACCAACAAATTGAAATTTTTCATCAATATGTTTAAAAAATATTATTGACAGTGCACTACAATAATGATAATGAATCGTTTATAAATTTGTTGATAAACACTAACCTATATAAGACTTCTTACTATCTGTACATATATTAAAAATATTTCTCGCTTACTTAAGTAGTAGGGCCGTCACTACTTACATTACCTTTCAAAATTCCAATTCTTCTTAAATATCTGACTAAAAATGGTGTAACTGTTAGTGTAACTGCTATACGTACAGGTGCAAATACTTTATGCACCCCATATGCTAAGACAAATGTTCCCGCATTGCTGCCAGCTATTTTCGACAATGTTCCTTCACCAACATTTAAATATTTCAAAATAGCTATCACATCTACTCCACTGAAAAAAAAATTAACAAAAAATAAACATTTTATTGCAGAATTATGGGTTATTAACATAACTATGGTTGTAGCTATCAAGGAAGCAAGAAGTTATAAAGATTCAATACATATTTATCCAAATGTATTCCTTAATCTTTACCTAAAAGCCATTTAAACAAAATTTAATATTGAAGTTGCTTATTTAATCCAAAAAATAAGACAGCCTGCTTCTAATCCTGTTTTTAACTAAATTGATAATCAGGGTTAAAGTCATTAATTTAAAAAGTTATTAAGCAATGAAATGCATTTACCTGAGCCATTAAAAATATAAATAAAACTATAAAAATATATACTTGTCAGATTCAATTGTAGTTAGATAACAGTTTGAGCAAATGAATGACATGACATTTTAGTGATGAGTTAAGTAATAATTTATAAATAATCAATAACACTGGAATATATTCATTCACACTATATGTAAACATACCTAGACACAAGAGCATAACATCCTCCGAGAGACAACAAAGATATTGTAACATGAAATGCAATTACTGTTGAACCATACTCTTTGACAGCATTTTTAAGTTTTTCTTTCGCACTCAGTGGGGGGGTAGCATCTGTGGTCATGCTTCTTGTTTCAATAGTCACAGCTATGCTTTGAAAAAGTTAAACCAATAACATTAGCATCATTGGTGGATAGAATGTGAAAATGATGTATAATCTACACATTTGACACAACTCTGTATATTATCATTCTCACATCTTATCATCCAGATATCACTAAGTTATGATCTGTTTGTTGTCTAGAAGGACGATACAGATATAATACTTAAAAAGTATATTCTGAAAGTAGATAAAATCTACTTGGTTTATATTTATGAGTTATCTATTTATATTCTTTGAAATAGTGATAGCAAAATAGTTAATAGAAATAGTATTTCTTTAAACAATTGGTTGATAACACTTATGGGAAGTTACAAAAAACTATGTCAAAAAGAGATAACTTTTTCAATTAATATTAGCAGTTTTTAACCACACTAACATTTTTCCCAATAAATAGAAGACTTGACTGTGAATAATGATGGTTGAATCACAAATATATAATTGTTACCTTGTTATATAATTATGGTTTACCAGATTTTAGTATATTCATGAAGAGTTAGTAACAGCATAGGAGTAATGTTTAACATATATATCAAATACATAGCAAGCAATAAAGAAATGATACTGTTGTTAAAACAATATCAAGGCACATTATAATGGAAACTGCAAGTGAATACTATCATTGGTAAACAAATATTGTAATCCACATAATTAGTGGCATTAGGATCTTGTGACATAGTTAAACATAAATTAACATACCATTATTGAAATGTTTAGCTCGGTATTCATTCCTCAATGTTAAATAATGTGCACTGTGCAAATGATCAGAAAGATACTTGTAACCCTGACCCCATTGCGATCCGGGCATGTTGAGATGTGTATGATTCCCAGTAAAAGGACTTGGCACATTACTTTGCATGGATGAAGACAGGCTCACTGCTCCCCGGCAGTCATATTTATTAACATGTGGATCACTTTGCACCGTTATATCAATTTTGGCTAATTCTTGTTTAGCGGAATAACTATTGATCACAGGCCCGGAGATATCTCTTTCGCGAAGTGGTGAGAATCTACCCATTTCTGAGGCATTTATGTCTACCACATTGGTAGGCAGTTTCAGAGCGGCAACTTGTGGATATTTATATACTGTTGTGTTGTGTATAATTTTTGGCAACCCATGACTCTCACCTGTTACAAACAAGACACCAAGCAAGCATTATAGTCAACGACTAATAAATATATAGGATGGTATACTATATGGGATTCTTCAAGAACATAACATAACATAGTGTCATGCCTATATTTTCCTGCAGGTGTACGCAGAAAACATGAAATAAGCTCTTATTCAATGCCTGTGATGCATTAGAAACCCCTCTGGTCTGAACATGTGTGTTCATAGGCAGCTGTGACCATTTAGAAACAGTTGGCTAGGCTGCCTATTTGCCAGGTTAAATTTATGAAATTAGACAAAATCCCATAAATCCCACAGAGCTATTGCATTATCATGATGTTATTCTGACATATATATCTTTCATAACAAACCTTACTTTCAGTATGTTAAAAATCCTTCTGGTTTTTGTATGGATTTACTCAACATAGATAGAACCCCATGCTTCCGCTAGTCATGCAATCCAAAAAGGGTTATATGTAGACATAATCCTTTACAATCAAGAGCAAAATGTTTTCTTATGGAATGAAGCAAGCTACACTGGTTATCCAGTAGTATCATCTGCCTCTTTTATGAAGTGTAGCACAATAGGAAGATCAGCATTGTCATAAGACTTTTCATGTGTTCACACTTCACTGAGAATGAAGTACTGAAATGCTCGGTCCAGTAACTTGTTTGTTATAATTTTTTAATTACTTATCAGATGACTCAACGGCTATAGAACATTTTCATTATGGCACTCATAGAAAATATGATGCATTGAACTTCTGAAGCTATGTGAAAAATTTATTTATAAGAAAAAGAATCTACTGACGTGCCTTACAACATGAATAATATTAGACATAACATAATACAAATGTTGATTTATGTTTAGACCCAAGTGCAAAATAATAAAGAATAGTCTTGAAACCTATTTTTCGGAGCTCTGTTATCAGGATATAAGAAAAGCGGGGTCTACGATAAATCGGTGTATATTTTTTACATAAATAAAATATTTGCAGAAGATGGTACATGGTAGTCAGACTTCTAAAGGGAATTAATTTTTACAGTTAACTAGCTGGCCTGGCATCTGTACTATAGTTTATTGTAGGTATACAGAATATACTACAAAGGAAAATTTCACACAGAAACTTAACTTACCCATATAAACGTTGACCAAATACTTTTTAAAATAATGATTGTAGTTGCACCTACGATGGACATTTGTAGTAAACATGTTAAAATTTTGTTATTGGAATGTTCTCAATCGTAGTTATTTATTATAAATCAGCGGTTTCTGTGGTGCGAAACGTGCCTATTCTGACTTTTACGCAGAGCACACTACACTGAACTGCACCGTACAATTACAGACAATATATTACAAATATATTTATAGTATTGTAGGTAGTTCTACGTAGGTATATAATCTTTTGTTCAATAATTACAATTCAATTGTGATTGAAACACTAGCTCACTTGTATATATTATCTCTGCTATACTCACCACACACGCACTCAATGTACTGCATACAAAAAAAATTTGGGCTCAACTGGCCTTCACTTTGTCTCGAACCGGTCTGTGGGGGAAATATTAAAAATAATTTCATTCTCTTTTGTTATTATTGTTTAGTTATATCATTTCAGTTACTGTTGAATTTAGCTTATTGTTTCGCTGTTATATTTAACTTTGGTCTTAAATAATTAATTAATAAAAAATTAAAACTTATTCAATTTTTTTTCATCATGATTTCAAAAAATTCGCAGTTTCTTTGTAGTATACCCGGTGATTAGGTACATATTCTAATTTTTCGTTTACAAATTTTATTTCACTTCATATAAGACAGTACCTACATATAAATAAGGTGTGAAAAAAATCTGTGTAATAAAACAAGCTATTCTCGATTTGATCTTCAAACGGCTTTTATAATTTCAAGTAATTTCATTGTTATTGTTTATTTCGCATGTTCCAAATGCATCACGTTTATCACGTAAAATAACTCGCCTGCCTTTTGTATCCCGTCAAAGCGGCAAATTCAAAATAACTACCAGTTTCTTTCACAACTAATTTCTCCGAACTAAATAATGACATTTTTAAATTCAACAGAAAAACAACATTACAAATTTAATATGTTTATTTGCAGAAAATAAACAAAAAGGTGTCAAAGCGTAGAAAGAGTACATCACCCGATCCCATACCGGAATACACCTGCCTGTGTATGGCTTGCCCTGACCGCCTGCGGCCAGCAGCCTAAGCTGGGCTCTGCGATCCCCAAGCCGGATGCCCAATCTAGGGATTACGGGCAGAAACGTTTCGGGCGAGGCCTAAATCTAGTATTAGATATAAACAGGTGTTGATGATAATGAATAAACGGAATCTAGTGTTCACAATTTCACATTACTTCTGTTCATCTGTTTTGCTGACTTTCCTTCCTGTCAACTCAAGTTTAGCCGCCATTTTAGATCTTTATTGTTTTCTCATTCGACGGTATGCTACGGGTATAATGATTGGAGGTTTAGTACTTAATTGCCAGGTAAAATAACAAGGTAACATAAAATAATTATTGGAGGTTTAATTGCCAAACTATGTAACCACATAGAATTCGCCCTCAAATTAAAACTTGCGAGGGTACAACTGACTAAACATTACATTAGACGCCAGATCACCTGTCTCTAAATACTTTCAAGTTAATTTTAAAATATCATCACCGTTATCATCAACCCTTTTGCCCTTCCACTGTAACGTGTACAAGCTTGTATGTCTTCTCTAATTAAATAGGGTTAATATTACAGTCTATCACGCCGGCTAAGTGCGAAAATAAAAAAATATATACAATTTTATATTAGAATCCTTTTATTTGTTGCCTCTAAGGCGTAACACTTTTAGTATCTCAAGTCTTCGAATGGAGCTACGTAATGCCAAACATTTTAGGCGTTCGTGAATGTTTCACCGATTTAATTTCTTGTTCATAATCTTATTATTCTTGCTCTTGATGATCTCAGCGTAGTCGCTGGGCGATCGCAGTACTATGCTAGATGATCTCAATACATAGTGTCTCACAACGGATGATCATGGACAAGAGAAAATCTGACTGTTGTAGATGCCACTGATCTTGAAGTTGTAGAGGAGTATATATAAGTGAAACAAAGGATCTAAATGTATTAGTTCAACTTAGAGAGAGTGATCACTCAAAGAATCCAACTCAAATTTTTCATTGACATTGATTAGATTATATATTATTGGCAACCATCATGTTTTAACCTATTTACTCACCGAAATGTTAAAAAAAGAAACGTCAGTTGATGACAAGGGGCATTAGGTTCTTGCCTCTGGTCGAGGGGAACGCTGCCCGTGCAGGCGTGGCTGTGTATCAAACTGCGTGAACAAACTCACGCAGTTTGATACACAGCCACGCCTCGAACGTCGATTCCAAACCTCTTATTTTATTAGTACATTACTGAGATTGTATGTATGTTTCTCTGTGTAAAAGTTTTAAAATAAACGTTTTGAACCACAGATTTAAATATTTGGCACCTATCCTCTCATGTATGTGGTTCAAGTCTGGCAACGGATTAATATTATTTGATTGTAGTGTCAAAAAAATGTCAAGCATAATACTCTTTCGTTTATGGTTAGTCTGTAGTCAAATTGAATAGATTAATATTTTTTGTCTTTAATATTTAATGAATCTAATATTTATTCCAAAAACCTTAAATTAAATTTAATAAACCATTTATTAATTACGTTGACTGCCTCGTTGGTCGAGCGGTTGCAAGCGCGACTGCCGATCGGAAGGTTTTGGTTTCTAATCCCGTCTGATACTATTGGATTTTTCTAATTTAGAATTTCTAGTAGCGACTCGGAATCTGGATCAGTGCCCGGTGAATGGCAATAGGCTCACCACCTATTTCATGGGGCTTAAACGTAACTGGTGAAACGTGGGAGTGTAGTACACCCCTCTGCCTACCCTGGGATTACAGGCGTGATATTATGTTCCCATTATCAATGTCAGACATGAGACGTCAATAATAATTGTTGTCACTAAGTAGCACAGAAGAAAGATATATATACTCAACTGAGGTTTTTATGATTTACGATCGAATTTCGATCGCTACTGGGCCACTAGTTCCTACTATTGAATTGGGACATCTGGTATGACAGGTATAGTCTAAATAATAAATAAATAAATAACTTGTCTCTACAAGTTATTAAAAAATCTTTTTTTTTCACTAAAATGTATGAGTCTGGCCTGCACATTAAATAAAACTATAGGATTTTCTATTATAGGTTTTTCTGTACTGTGTCAAATTTTACATTATAATTGTGGACAATACCACCTACATAGAACTGTACAAAACTTATATTACTTGTTGCACGGTACATAGATGGATATGGGTCGAGCTTTCATATCATTGGACATTCATTAGATCAGTCTTGTGTTAAAAAGTTCCTTGTAGTTTTCAAGCATGATGAGATAAATACCATAACAAAGGATTGTTTTGCTCAGGCAATATGGATTTACTGACTAATTTTAATTCTTTATTTTTTTTAAAATAACCTGTATAATTACGTCTGCAGCTTGATTAAAATTTTTTGGTGATAATTAATTTACTTCCTTCTTAGAAAATGGAAAATTTTACTTTTGTTTTCTGTTAAGATTTAAATTGCAAATCAGAGGCAATAGATATGTGATCTGAGGGGAATACAACACTTGGCAAAGCTGTATTGGCTTTCAATTCTTCAACTGAGGGGAATGGAATCACCTGAAATATACAAAGCATATTAAACTCTAATACAGTAATCATTTTAATCTATAATCTTTTTAAATTAACTGTTAATGTAAAATTTTAATTAAAAAAATTTATCAAAATTTTTATCTGTATAGTAAATTTTTAATTTTGCATGTCATTAACACATACAGATTATAAAATACTCTGAACTGATAAATATTTAAATATCAATAATAAATTACTAACATTAATAAAAAAACAAATTGTACTATTTACATTACATTCTATTTGATTTGGATTGATTAGTTATTACAAACCGCATAAAAGTGCTAATTACCTGAGCTACATGATTATATATTTACCGGAAAATATATAATCATGTGTATAAATACTCATGAAACATTTAATACCTGAGCTACATTTAGATGTCTGGTGTCATAAAAGATATAATCCAAACAGTCAGCAAATCCTTCAGTAAAATTAGTGTATTCTGGAGTACCACAAGCACTAGCGAGTGGAATGTCTTGTTTTAGAGTTAAATTTTTAACAGCCTCACTTTGATCTGAAAAGTACGAGAAAAAAATTCTACATATTGAAGTTTTATTAATTATGGCTAAATAATGATAAGAAAACATTGGTTCATCCAAATCGAAAGAACAATAGACTAGCGTAAATAAAATGAAACATTTGGAGTTTTTGTAACTGTAAAATAATTATAATACATTAAGTTATTATCCCCGAAGTTAAAAGCAAAGTTTAATGCCGTTTATAGGTCCGCAAAGAGGCAAATAGCGAAGGCGAAGTCTAGGCACAACAGCAGAATTGGGCAGCGATTGACTGGCTATCCTTCCGGAAGTCGAGCTTTTTGGTCGCTGGCCAAGGCCGTTGAGGGTAACTTCTGTTGTTCGTCTCTTCTCTTACGAGATTCGGATGATTCCCTGGCACACACGGCGAAGGGGAAGGCTGATCTTCTGGCTGGCCTCTTCGCCTCTTGATGATAGGGGTGCCACATCGCCTACTATCCCGCGATGTGAAAGCTCGATGAACGATGTAGTCTTCAGACAGAAGGCTGGTAAACGAGCTTTGCAATCCCTTGATGTCAAGAAGTCGAGTGAGCCGGACGATATTCCGGCGTTGGTGTTGAAGACGTGCGCTCCCGAGCTGACTCCCATCTTAACACTGCATAACACTGCGGTGACCGCACTGACCCGAACAACTCCTATAACGATAACCTCCCTTTTGTAGTCATGGAGCGACTAATTAACTCGCAGCTCATCAGGTACTTAGAGGAACACCAACTGATCTGTGATCGCCAATACGACTTTCGCAAGGGCCGTTCTGTTGGTGATCTTTTGGTCTATCTGACGCACCGATGGGCCTTGGCAGTAAGCCTAGACATCGCTAAGGCCTTTGATCGGATCTCGCATAGGGCCCTTCTTTCGAAGTTACCATCTTACGGTCTTCCTGAAAGGTTATGCAAATGGGTTGCCGCATTTCTATCAGAGCGACATATTAAGGTCGTAGTCGATGGTTGTTGCTCTGATATGTAGC
>DWME01008890.1:0-11335 GCA_018244795.1 Parelbella ahira ahira
CTTATTATATAGATGTACTCTATGACATGAGATTTTCAGTAAGCTTTAAACTGAAAAACTTAACGAATTCCGGCCTAATAAATTAATTAATTTCAGCTCGCAAAGTAGAAGAGAGGAGTCTGGAAGAGCGTTATCCACCAGACCATGAGATACGTGCCATGCTCAATGCTTTGTTAGAAGACGGTAAAGTCTAAGATTGAAATATGTTTAAATATAGCTATAAATCATAATATTTGTTAATCTAGTTCTAGAGGGTAAATATTCTTTTTTTGGTAATCACTTACATACATCATTTAAGGAGATTTCTGCTAAACTTTATGCATCTAGGCTCAGGGGTTTCGACTGTGCGTTGATCGGTCTGTCGCTCAATTTCTTGATTCATAACGTACCTCCACGCCTGTAGTCCCCGAAATGGTAGGCAGAGGGGTGTAATACACTCCCACGTTTCACCAGTTACGTTTCCGTCCCATGAAATAGACGGTGAGTCTATTGCAATACACCGGGCACAGACCAGATACCGAAGAAATTTAAAAGATAGAAGAACTTGTTTGTATATATGTAGATATAGGATTTATAAACTTTTATCTAAACTATATTCCTATCCAGTGGTACAGGAGTCGCGCTATCACCGGGGAGAAATAGCAGGAGTGTATAGAGAGTACGGAAACCTTCTTCGGGAGAACATTGAAGTTATCCTGGACGCTAGAGACATGGTCGAAGATGGTAAGTGATTTAGTTGCAAACATATTTAATTGCAACTCGTTCTCTACTGTAGGAAGAGCAGGTAGTAGAGTAAAGAAGGAGTTAGTGGAAACTGGTGGAGCATGTACTCTAACCCGTTCCTCTATTTAGTCGTGTTACCTGAAAATGATCTTAGACCTTTTTTAGTTAATGGATTAGTGGCCAAGCTTTTAGCGATTTTTAAAGCACATATTTCCGTTGCTGAGCACCGACCACAGGCTTAGGCTGCTAATTCATACTTGGAATTATATTTCGTAAAACATCCACTAATATCACTGCCGGCGACGGGCAGTGGCGTGGGCGACGCGATGAGCCGTTCTCTGCGTTGGGCCAGGCAGCAGGCCTAGGGTAAGGAGAATGGACAAAAACCGTTAAGGGCAGCCCTATGTCCAACAATGGACTTAGACAGGCTGATGATGATGACGCTAAGCCTTGTGAATTGATACTTTCTAACTAAAACAACTGGACAAAGATATCCGAAGCTTTATCAATGAAAAATCATTGTTTGTGTGGACAGTGATAGCGGTGGCCACTGGCGAGAGACAGCTGCCAGTGAAGGATGCAGACTATCATCACTACATGAGGCGGGTCGTCATTGATGCTCTCGCGAGGACCGAGCCTTTCGAGAGGACTGATGGTCGTAAGTATTTAAATTTTGTTTATAGACTTCTTCTTTTTATATGTAGCCTAGCTAAGTTAACGGCAGGTGAACCTGCTAATCATCGTCGCCTATAGATATTTGCAACGCTCGAGGAATAGCCAATGCTTTGCCGACTTTCAAGGAGAGCTCTCTTTGCGCTTCTCTTGAGGTACCCAGTGTTACAGTGCTCCGGGAAGTCCACGGATAGAAGCTCATTCCACATCTTACACGTGCGCGAAAAAAACGAGCGTGAAAACCGTGGTAGACAGACATTAAGGGATTCCACCTGCTACCGCCCTGGCAGGCTCTCAAAATATTAATTAAATAATGACGAATATTAAACTCGTCATATATTCCTGTCTGTTGAAGGAACTTTTGACCTCCGTTGACTTTTCAAATTCCGTGCCACTATTAGAAATTTGAAGGTAAAACACCTTATTAAAATGTTGCCCGATCCGGAAATCGAACTAGCACAAGCCTGCCGAGGCAGGCAATCTCTGGTTTTGACTCCGTCTTTTAGACTTTTAAGTTAAGCTTTTGTCGCTATGCCAGCTGAGAAAGAGTAAGTATATTAGTATAGGTTTTGCTTCATGTAGTATAGGTTTTTCAGAATGTTCCCGCACTTTGAGATCCAAAAGACATTTTCCGCATACATTCTGTAACCACAGCCACAGGAACAGTTTCTAGAACGTTCTCGCACTTTCAGGGCCGAAAGACCTGCCGTCAGAAGTCCGACGGCGCGCGGAGGAGGCGGCGGCGGCTCTCGCGGACAGCACCTGCCGCTGCCACCAGGAGCCTGGCGTTAAAGTTATGTTCAAAATAGGTACCTCTTTTGTTATTATCTTCAAACTGAGTAGTGGCTGAGTTGCGTAATCTTCAAGCCAGTAATTGGCAAGAGGTTGCGCAGGTGGGATCGGCGAAGCTACAGCTTCGAAAAAAACTCTGTTGCTAATTGGAATGCAGCCATTTTTATTTTATTACTTAACACATTGGATTGAATCTATATTTTGCTTGCCCTCCTGTATATACAAGCTTATAAAGTGGTAACCTTGATTTTGACTTTAAAAATTATCATTATTATTGTTCAAATGTAGTTTCAGATGTGACAATTAGATACAAATACTGACGGTAAATATAAAGTTGAAAAAAACCACTGTACATGCTGTTGTACGGTCACGCCAGTTCCATTACGAGATACACGGAGAGCACCGAGTGTCAAATATGTTTATCTTCGCAGAGCTGACGTGCTTCTTCCACATTCAGCTCGTACCTATGAATAAATATGTCTGTTGTAACGTTCCTGCAATTTTCTGTACTAAAATGTCTACTGTCTAGATACTATGAACTCTAACGAGAAGGCCAAGCTTCTACCTTCCGAGCTGAGGATGCTGGAGGAGATGAGGCGGTGTAAATGCGATTCCAGTCCGTCCTACGATGACACGGGTGGGTATGATTTGTGCACATGTTTCTCGATGATACAGTAAGTATCCAGAAATCAATCGGGCACTTGCAAGGAATGTGCTCCCTCATCTCACTTCATCTAACAATGCTCTCACTGCGCTCAACGCTCGCACACTCGTTCCAGGGAGTCCCCTATTCACGGACGACATGACAGAGGCAGGAACGACTACGGTGGATCCCTCACCAGTGCTGGACGAGGAGGAGACATAGAGTATGAGTGGAAGCTACCTAGCTAAGTTCCTGCAAAGTGCGTTCGAAATAGTTTTGTGTATCACTAAATCTTTCTCAATGGTCGCGAACGTTATTGATAAATGCAAAAATGTTAAAGAGCTCCTTCAAGGCTGTCAACACATTGGCGACGTCTCAGCGCATGTCTGCAGGCGACGGTGACCACTTACCGTCAGTTGGGCCGTCTGCCTTTTTATCAAGCTGAATATAAAAAAAGAATAATTATTTTAGTTTAGAATGTAATAAATAGTTTTCAGTGTCACTTTCGGCGGGTATGACAACACCAGTCCAATTAAAGCAAGAAGTAATATTATTATTCGTGAACGCATCGATTGTGTGTCTTGAGATACGATCAAGAACACCTTTTTGTGACATGTTATATTTTATTAATATTTTCGGTGAAGATTTAGTCGTATTTAAATAATGTGCTGTATCGGAATTGTTGCAATATTTGGAATGTGAATAAAATTAATGTAACATATATGAGATGTTTTATTGTAGACGTTTTTGTATAAAATAATCTTCAATATTGTTAAAAGTATATATTTAAAGAGTAGGTATATAAAATTATTTGTGAATCAACTGCCTATTTACTAATACTATTCATTCATTACCCATTACCCATTACCCATCATCATCATCATCATCATCCTACACCCGTCCACTGCTAGACATAGGTCTCTCCAATAGCACGCCACTGAGCTCGATCTTTAGCTCTTCGCATCCAAGCGCTACCAGTGGTATGTAATACAATACTAACTAAAATCGTAATAATAAATGCTAATTGAACCGACATTCAGAGGTCTATCTGCAGTGCTCCGAGTGTCTGTGACGCGGGAATCGTACCCAGGACCTCTCAGTTGGTAATCTCGCTTGCAACCACCACTCGACCAACGAGGCAGACAAACGACGAAATAAAGAAAATATTTTTAAATGTAAAAGATGTGCAACCCACTAGAGATACAACATAATAATTAACAAGGTTATTATTATGGCTGAAAATGAAACAACACATTTCACATGATACTTGTGTTTATTTGCATATCTAATGTACACAATATTATATCAATTACATCAATACTACATATATCATATCAATAATTTGTTTCATTCATACTTTTACAAAGATGTTAAAATGTTTATCAATCATTCTCAGCTAGTAATATGAGTGGGTGAATTATATTTATATTTATAGAGCCATTATAGCGCTCTCGGATGAAAATAAATCAAAAAGACGCCATTGAAAGACTATCAAACTTGACGAATTACTCAATTCAGTTTTTAAGCATTTCGCGATCTTCATTTACAGCATCAGCATTTTCTCTGCATCTACACATATAAATAAAATTGAAGTGTCTGCTTGTAATCGCAAAATAATAGTTTTTCAATGAGTGCATGTGACGATACTCGTATATATGATATACATAATATACCTATAATAAAAATAGTATTTTTTAAATTTTTGTCTACCTGTTTGTTCCTGGTAATGTTCGTAACGACTGAACCGGTTTCGACGAGACTTTCACTGGCAGGTAGCTCATGTTATGGAGAACACCTTAGGCTATTTTTGTTACAAAAACTTCAAGGGTTCCGTCCAAAACATTTAAAACGCACGAAATGCTAAAACTCCACGCAAACGAAGCCGCTAGCCGCAGTTATTTAATTAATTATTATTCACGTTGGAAGAAAACTGAAGAACATTTATCCTGAACAGTTCTGATATGATCTTTATAAATTTACAGTAACACTTTCAAGGGTAATCCTTAGGCCTTAGGCCTTTTATAAACATGAAAGTGATACGTCACATCTAAGGCCGAATTTGTCTAAATAACTATCTTTTAAACTCTACAAAGGGCACATATAATGTATATGTATATATTTCTCGAGTACAAGCTCACACCATATCTATGTTCATTTTAACTACAGTGATATGAAAATGATCATAAATGTCGTCATAGACGGAGTTATAACATAATATACTGCAGCAAGTCATATGATATATTATGACAATATACTGTCTGTAGCCGCTCCCGAGTGACCGCACACGGAGCTGTCATGTACATAGTATATTTGTCGCGTCGTCGACATGTTGACAGATATAGCGAGACATAGCTCGGTATAGCGCGATGTTACTGCGTAGATAGTGACCGTGTAAATATACATACATATATTATAAATTAAATAAATAAAATTACAGCATGGCTACCGCCTGCAGTAATTTATTACAAAACATATTATAGCAAAGTATATTAATATATATTATAGCTCCATTTGCGACGACCTTAATGTAAGGTGATGTAAGTATGAACATAATTGTTGGTTTGTGAGTTACAACAATTCGCATGTATAAAGTATATAAATTGTTATATCAGTATATGAATAAATATTTAGTATTTGTACTTAAATAGTGTAGAATCTACACTTTTAGGCGCCAATTTGGGAGTTGGGGACTTACAGGGAACGAAAATATGTCATAGTATTACTAAGCATGAAAGTTTTAACTCTGAAAAAGAAAAATACTCATATGACACATTGGGTATGTCTACAATAAAGTAACAGAAGACATAATTGTTCTCAAAGTGGGCAGTAGACGAAATAAGCTTGAGAACCTAAGTACCAATTACCTTCAGCCCATTCTTGATACTGATATAATGATAATATCTTTGGAAAAATAAACACAGCCATCTAATCTTAAGCTAATCAGAGCAGTTGCAATCCATCCATTAAGCCAGGGCCGTGGGTTCGATTCCCACCCAGAATAAATATTTGTGTGATGAGCACAAGTATTTGTTCTCCATCTGGGTGTAAAGATGTCTATATGAGTGTGTATTTATATGTACATATGTAGTCTACCAGCCGTCTGGTTACCATAACTCAAGCTCTCTTGATGCTTGCTGTACGATCAGATGGTTGTGAGTGGAGATGTGCTAGGATATTATTATTATTTATAACACAAACACTAAATTATTATTGTTACATAAATTATATAGTAAGTAGACATTTAT
Source organism: Parelbella ahira ahira (assembly GCA_018244795.1). Lineage (NCBI taxonomy): Eukaryota > Metazoa > Arthropoda > Insecta > Lepidoptera > Hesperiidae > Parelbella > Parelbella ahira. The sequence goes on from DWME01008890.1 coordinate 6,076, forward strand.
TATTGGCCAGCTAAAGCTGTATTTAAAAAAAAACAAAACATAGAGAGATATAGATTATAAATGCAGGAACAAAATTATATCACAGTCTAAAAATAAACTTATCTGTTCAATATTACTACATCACGTCAGGTTTCTCACTGGGTAAACAGAGAGCAAGGACTGCCAAATATCTCTGTCCTTACAGACTTGATGAGTTAATGTAAAATTTAAAGATTAAACAGGCGTTATATTTAAGAAGAGGCAATATACCCGTACATATGCATCTTTGTCTCTTTTCTACGTTTGTATTTAGAGCAGAAAAAAAAATTATTCCATTAATAATACAAAGCTTTACTTGTAATTATTTTATAAAACAAACTAAAAAAAGTCAGTATTACGATAGGTGTGTATGCACACACCCATCATAATATTGACTTCTGAATGATAGTATTAGATACTCAATACCATCATTTATAAGGTCAGATATGAGTTCAATTACAGACTACGAGTTTTATTCATTTCAAGCTAAATTCCAGATTCGTATACATATACAGGGCTTGTTAATAATCTATTCGATTTGTTTTTAATAAACCACACTTATAAATAAAACAATTTTCTCACTTTCCTCATTCGTGCAACGTGTAAAGAAATTCAGTTTCCGAACACACGTCGTATAATCTACAAAATGACAAGTGACAGATAATTTGGCGCCAATTTCAAAAGTTTTATTTATTTCGGTGACTCATATAATTAAGAAAATCTATTGAAGTGTTAAAAAAAGAACATCATAGAAGTAATCTCCTAAGAGGTAGGCAGGGGAGAATAAAACACTTCCATGTTTCACCAATTACGTCTTAGAGATTAAAGATAAATGTAAATATCTAATCAAGATGACACATAAGTGACAGATAATTTGGCGCCAATTACAACTGTTTTAAGAATACCTTTGTTCAAAAAATACACTGTAGACTTGAGTTTTAATACTCATTATATCCAATTTAATCAAGAGTCGATTTTATATATAAAATTGGAAGTAATACTTAGAAAAGGAACCAGCAATATAACAGCCATTTTATATTTGCTCTTTATTGCATCTATTGTCGCTTTCAGAACAAATATAGAAAACATTCAACAACACTGCTATCGTATGCTATAAAGAAGATGCTTAAACATTTAGGGTACAAACTAGATTGATTACTTAACTCACCACATACAGGACAAGTTAATCACTTGCTCAACTAATAAATGTGAGATGGACGTGATTGTGCAAGGTGAAAGATAAAATATGGATTTTTAATGATAGAAAGAGATAAAAACACGCCTCGGAGTAACAACTCCGAACTTCACGAGGCGGGAAAACAGTAGATAGGCTGGAACATCTCGATTAACGATGGTATAATGTTCAATGATTGCTGTTAGCTCCCGAACAGTTGACTGAGGGTGTGATATGAGAGCAGAGTTAAGAGTACAGGCGAGTACTGCAGCTGGTGAGAGTGGTTGCAGGCGTCTGCATCGTTGCAGCTCTGAAGACAGCCGTGCACGTATCTAAAACGATAGTCAGTATAAAAATTTTCTTCATCAGACGGACAATATGTTCTCGGTTGTCAATAGTAATATTGATGCAGTCTTGAGCTAAGCAGAAATGTTCAAGGGTTCAGTGGAATACTCGTATAACGTAAAATACCTAACATCACACGTATAATCCTCAAAGAGATAGCCAGACGAGTGCAGTACACTCCCACGTTCCACCAGTTACGTTTACCAGTTTACGACCCATGGAATACGTGGTGAGTCAATTGTTGTACACCAAATTTCTACTAGAAAATCTAATGAAAAAAACTAAGTTAGAAAATACAAGGTACAAAATCCAATAGTACCCGACCCGGGAGTCTTATAACAAATTGTAATATTGGCCATCTTTTGAAGATATCAAATTTTGGCGCGAGTCATATCTATGAGCTTGTAATTGGCCAGCGTGGCGAACTATGACCTTCACCCTCTCATTATGAGAGAAAACCCATGTCATGAACAGAAAGTGGTGAGAGGTTTTTTGTTCTATTAATTAACAAATTCCGAAAGATTTTCTAGATATTTGTTAATATGAAGCTACAAGCGCATAAAATAGTGTTTCACAAAATGATCTGGTCCAACCTAAAATTGTGGTACCTTGTGGCACTCCAAACTGAAGTTTACGAGCATCAGTACACATTTCACAATAATATAACTTTGTAATGTATTAGTGCAAAAATAAAGTAAGAATGCAGTTGGTCATACAGAAGAATGGGAGGTCTAAAATATATTTCATACAGTTATTATCATTACGACCTTATCGAAAGCTTGTTACGAACCTGTCGTTATAGTAGAACCGACCGCAGTGGGACATTCTTATGATCTCTGTGTCAGTGGTCGCAGTCCCCGAGTCCAGGCCACAGCCACGCACCGTTATGGATTCTCCTGTATCATCTGATGGCAAAAATAACAGAAACAATTCAGAGTTTCGTTGAACAACTAATTATTGATATATATGTATGTAACACATAACATCACAACTGTATTTCCCCGAAGGGTGAATTGTACTCTCCAGCTCCACTGCACTCCACAGCTGTATTTCTTCAAAGGGTGTGTAGTACACTCCAAAATTTCACCAGTCACGTTACGCTGTTATTCACTAGTCACCTTTCCGGAAGTGTTGATGAGCTGTGCTCGAACTACTCTTCAGGTATGCCCTTGGTCAAAGAATTAAGTTCTGTATTAAGTGTGCATACCAAAAACTCCAGCGATCTTGATGCATGAAGTGGCCGGGAAGAGACCATCTCTCCCCTTCCGACCGCCCATGCACGGTGCCTCCAGCATGTCCAGTGAATGGTTGTTGTGGAATGGATCGTCACAAGGGGGGAACCGGCCGTTCATAGACACGCATTTGAAGCAGTCTATGGTGTGAGCTAGAAGAAGAAATGATTATTGGCGCGCTAAATTGTGTTTCGCTAAATTGTGTCTGCTACAAACTGAACTGCTACTCCCTGCCGGCGTGTATTTTTACCGATTTCATTAACCTAGAACTATTTAAGACAAGAGTAAACAGGCACTTTCTAGGCGACCGTGCTACATCCTAGGCTGCATCTCGCTGCTAACAAATGAGAATGCAGTGAAACGCGAGCGTATTGCTAAATAATTCGCAGTTTGCAGCGAGGTCGCAGCGGAGACTCCGCGACCTCGCTGCAAACGGCGGGAGCTCATCTGGAAAGACCTCGTACAGGTCCGAAACTAGTCGGACCATTTCAAAAAACGCACGTGAGTTAAGACGGTACATATATAATGATGTGCAGAAATACTCACGAAACATTAAATAGTAAAATAATAAACAGGTAACCTTCCAAGAGTACGGTTGGACAGCCCCCTCGCTCCACTCAACAGAGTTGAAAAATGAAAACGTGGAGAAATATCACTCAATTTTTTTAAGCGTTACCAGCCTGGTTAAGATCTTTCGATGGAGTCATGAAAAGGGGGTAACATTGTTATTAAAGTATGAAAGAAAATATTAATTTGCAATGGACGTGTGGCCTTAGTCTAACAAGTAACAACGCTTCATAAGTTCAAATTTGTAAAGTTGTAAGGTGTACTCTTCTTTGTCTATTCACTTTGTTCTCTTGGCAAATTTGACGGTATCTACCATCATTTATCGTTTTCCAGCATTAATACTGTGGTTTCCTAAATATGATTAGCGAACTTTGGACATTTAAGTATGAACGTACCTATATATAACAAATAAAATATAACTACTTATTTATTTTTACCTCGATTATGATAATTTTACATATTACTATAAAAGTTCAAAATCGTGTTGCGTACCTATTGTTATGCAAGCCAACAGAAATATGCTCGTTGATATTACAGTAGCCCTGCGGAGTCCGAACATTGTCTGCGTTATTACTGCCTGAAAATAAAATAACATTTCAATTATAACGTTCATCATACATAAATAACGTGTGTGCAATTCACACGTGGGAGTAGTGAAACCTTCAAAAATTTTGGCTTCAAGGCTTGGCATATAACCTGCCAGCCAGGAGCGCTGGCAGGTTATATCGCCACGGTGCCATATGATTTAGTTTGTCGGGCTCTTGCTGCCGTTTCTGTGCCAGCTACATTAGAACCCACTGGTCTTTTGAGAAACGATGGCAAAAGACCCGATGGGATGACTTTAATAGCGTGGAGTGTGGGACGTCACCTGGTATGGCACGTCGTAAGTATAGTGATTTGATGAACAATTACATATTTACGGCGCTGGCATTGGAGACTATGGGACCATTATCTTCTGTCACTAGAAAGTTTATGTCAGAAATGTCGAGCAAGCTTGTTCTTGTCTCTGGGGACCAAAGGGCTGGCAGTTACACAGAGGCTTAGCCCTATAATTCAGCGAGGTAGTGCTGCCTGTATTTTGGGAACCATGTACATATAACAAGGACATGTTAGATGAACTTTTTTTTATAAATATTGTATTTTGTTTTCGTATAATGTCGTCATAATGTATATATTTTATGTACACATGAGACGAATGTACAATTTCGAGAAGAGGATAATTGTAAGTTTTAGTAATGATCATAGTGACACAAAGTTTGATAATTTTTTTTTTCGATAGTCCCTACAATATTCTGCATTCGTTTTAGGCATATTTCAAGAATTTTATTTTAAAAATGATGAAGAATTTTATTACAAAAATGTTGAAAAAAAACTACAAACGTATAATACGTGCACGTATACAAAACACCACGGTTGTTGTCATGCCTTTTTTCAAGCTTTGTACTACGCCTGCGCGCACAAACACGTACAACGCTGAGGCCCAAGCAAACTCCCACTATACCTTAGTAAACACGAGTGGAGGGGGTACGAAGCAGAGCACAAAGAGAACCACGAACATAAGAAACACTGTACAACGCTTCCTATCTCATTTTCTCCCACGTTAAATCTTATGAATTTATGTGTTTGTATCTTTTCTACTGTCGCTTTTTCTTTTCATCGACTTTCAACTCACAACGATGCTAAAGAAGTTTTTACTTAAAAAAAATAACTACTGAAATTTTGAATTTAGAGCCCTTTAAACATAGTTCCGAAAACGGGCGGGAACGAAACTATTTCTGCTATTTTATTGGCAACACTGAAAAACTCGAGTGACATCGGTCACAAATCTAAAATTGTCCTATAGTTGACAGTGTTGCCAACATAGTGGATTTTCCACTAAATCTGGTGGTTTTGGCTTGCTTTTTAGCGGACAAATATTGACTTT
>DWME01008891.1:0-11334 GCA_018244795.1 Parelbella ahira ahira
CTATGGAGTTTCTTTCGCCGCTTCTTCTCCATAGCGAGATATCTTCCGAAGCGGTGGTAGTTTCATTTTGACGTGCAGAGTGTTCTATTGAACCAATTTTGAATAAATGACATTTGAATTTGAATTTCTATAGCAATTGAAGCACGCGGACATACTATTTTGTCGGTCATTTTTTATTGTGTTCATTTATTTAATTATTATGCTATTTCAAATGCTCAAAAGGAATATAGGAAAAGCATAATTTAGCACGACAAGCCGAAGTCAGGGTGCGATGGCGCTCATTGGGGGAGACCTAGGTCCAGCAGTGGACAGAGATAGGCTGATGATGGTTATGATGATAATGATAATAATTTAACACAAAATATTATCTATTTTTTATATGAACTACGGATATTAAATTACAACAAGGGTGAATTAAAACAAGCGATTTTGTTTTCTTACGTTTAATAACGGTACAAAAATATTCGATGTGTTTTTCTTCTATGTCAAAACAATTAGGCACAATACACGAGTTGCTAGGAACGAAACAGACCTTGATTAACGTAATTGAGTATTTTTATTTAAAATTAGATAAAACTTTGCTCCTTACTGCTCTAGATAAAACAGTTGTCTTGTCCTAAAAAAAGACCTACCTATTAAAAAGGTTCCAACTATCTCAATATATTATAATTAGAAAATGTATGGTTATTGAGTGCAGATATCCTTGTCTCTGACGTAGAGGATCATCGTTTGTAGAACTATTGTATATAGCTACGACTATTTGACCATAATATTATGAATATAAATGCAAGTAAAATTCTTGTTATGTATAATAATTATTATTATTATTCAGATTTAAGGTAGCCACTCGGCTTCGGCTTTGGGATTGTACGTTAGTTTGTCCAAGCTTCCTTCGGGCTGTTCGGTGAGATCCTCCTTGCTGCTCGCCACCTTGTGGTAGACCTTCTTACCTGCCTCCACTACGTACTCCACACCATCAGCTGCACAAACCAAATATCATGTTACATAGCACTGGCTGATCTGATCCTTAATTTTTTTTTGTGTCGATATCATAATTTGACGGAATATGAAAAAAATATACAGAACAAGAAAATCTTAAACACAACAAGATAATTAATAGACCAATTGAAGAATATGGAAGTATTTTCTTGGTTATCAAAACCAATTTCTAGAAAATCAATATATTACACCTTTGAAGATGAATCACAACGAAACACAGGCTGCTGCTTACTGACTGAAGCAGATGCAGTGGTTGTGACTTCGCAGTCGAATCTTGAAAAGGATTTCCTAATTTTTACAGAGAGTTCTGTGTCATGAGCTTTTATAATTAGAAAATAATATCGTAAATACTGTAGAATTTGTTTTAGAATTACAAGTTTTAATTATACGATAATGTAAGAATGTAAACGTCATATTAAGTAACTCTTGGTCTATATGAAGGTAAAATCCACGCTTCATAGTCATTTTGTGGAAAACCGCAGTACTGTTAATGAACAAATGGCAGCACTATCGCCTAGATGGCAGCACCATCGTCTTTGACAGATTGATCCATAAACAATAAATCGTGAGTTTTACTAACCGATAGCGCCTCCAGTCTTCCTGACAGCTTCGCCGATGTTGTGTGAGGAGAAGGTTTCAGGGTCAATGTTGATATTTACACCGTTGGGCTCCCCGTTGGGATGTAGCGGGCATTCGCTTTGGGAAATGATAGATAGATCGTAAGGGTCCACGCCGTACGATGCTAGCTTGGAACGCATCTGTGGAGGACATAGGTATTATGAAAAATAAGTTTTTAAAACAATATGTACGGTTTAGCATAATGCGAAAATATATTAACTCATTTGGTATTCTAGCAATATTGGGTCGTACTGTTAATTTGAGGTAGGATTCTATATTCGAAAACTATCTTCTGGAGAGAATATAATATAGAAATAATAGATAGAAGAAAGAAGATAATATATAAAATACAACACGGTTTGTCCCAGTATGACACTATTGCCGTGAATAATATATGACATTGTGTTACAATGTGTCACATTTGTGACACATTATGTTTACAATATGTTTTATAATACACCATTCAATAATAGCCCAGTACAAGAATATGTAAATATACATTTTTTCGTGTCAAATATTATGTGATATAATTTTCTTCTATTTTAAAGCAATTTATAGCAAGAATATTTATCTACACTTATATAACCAATGTTCCCAAAGATAGGTAACATATTAAAAAATAATAATCGACCCATTTATCGTTCTTCTATTGCAATAGGAGTCTCCTCTCATATTGAGAGCGTTAAGTAACCCATTAAATATAAAAGAATTTAGGACTATTTTCCAGATCAAAACTCGAATAGTTATATCGTAAATACACTCATCATGTGCCTACAAATTTTTCATATTAATTAATAATATATGCAACCCCCATTGCGTTGGGTCGAATGTTTCTAAACAAGATATTAGTAGAGTTGAATATGCATTACCTTGTCCACATACATCTTGTCCAGTTCCTTATTTCGGGAGAGGATGGTGGCGGACATGCGGTGGGCGAAAGCGAGCTTCTGGCACGTGAAGATCGCAGCATATGTTGTATAATCCGTAGATAGTACTGTATAGCTCGCTGAGCCCGCTACGCCTATGTAATAGAGTATTGTACACCGTATATAATATAAATATGTATATATATGATATTAAGAACAAAATAAACGAGAAACGTTGACGCCTCTTTGGGTATGAGGAGGTATGAAAAGGCTTACAGTTATACAATGCATCGTTAGTGATTCGTTAATAACTATCATAGGCATAACATCATGACTACTTGTTCTGATGGGATAGACAGAGAAGTGTGGTATATTTCCATTATTCACAATTTGTGTTACACGTCCCACCGTGTATTAAAGGGTGAACTTATTGCTTTACACCGGACACAAATCCAATTTACATCAATGACTATTTCCACTGATTATACATATATATATATCGGCTTAACTCACGTTTGGTTTTCGAGATGGAAATCGGTGGGAGCTGATGCAGTAGAACCTCGTATAGATTTTATACTAGTCGGACCATCCCGAAAACATACGTTAGTAACACCAGTACATATATAACCAAGCGTATAGACACTAAAGAGTTCTACTAAATATAGTAGTAAAATAGTTCAACTTACTCAGCGGGAAATTCACTTTCATACGCGCCGGCACTGATGGGTCGGGTACCGTCAGAACTCCTTTATACCTGGAATATTTTCACACATCATCTTCAATTTATCCATATCAATCAAACGACTATTCCATATAGAAATTTAGCCAAAACTAATTGTAACTGGTCCGTTGAAACAGTTGATAGTGAACCTAAACCAGCTGGGGTCGGGGGTTCAGCAGCATTCATACTGCAGAGTCGGAAGGAGTTAAGTGATTTTAATTTAAATTCTTCCGCTTCAAAAGAAAAGATGGCGTTCGAAAAGCAGACGCAAATGGGAGCAGCTTACATGTTTTTCATCTTTTAAAGTGTTAATAAAGATAAATCCTTTCGAAAGTACCTGTAGTCGTGCTCAAGAGGCGTGAGGCCCAGGATGAAGTGCTGCGACACTTGCTCCAGCTCGAACTTCCCAGGCTCCCCGGTGCTTGTGAAATTGTATGTGATACAATGTGACGCGGTCGAAGTCTTCTGGATCACGTACCACACTCCCAACAGCTGCAATGGACGGCCAAATTTACACTTAAGCTTGTAAACGTACTTGGTATCTACTTTATTATTTATAACAGACCTGAAATTACTTATGATTTGGAAAAACAAAATAAAATTGTTATATTAAACTAACAATCAAGTTTGTATTAAACACCCTTTGGAATATTCGATTTTTCTTATTTGATATTTCCAGTAGTAGCAAGGAGTCTGGTTCGTGCTCTTAAAACAGACACACACACATTCATGTGTTTTTTAGTTTCTTATTATGAACATAAAAAATATATTAAAACTTTGATTCCATATGTAACTATTAAAAATTATTTAGGTAGGTATATATGTATAGTAAGCATAATACGCAATTCTCACTTCGTGCTCTCTGCCTCCCCAGCAGGGACTTAAAGTGACAATATAACATAATAACAGTAACTATCAAAGAAAATTTATAATTACATACTGTGACGTATAACAAAATGGAATGTCCTTCTGTCCATTATATTCTCAATAGGAAACTCAGTAATCATTTAACAAGATGACTAACAGGACGCAAAAGCACAGTAGGTATGAACCTCTTTATCAGTGGCAGCGTCGGGTCAAGTCCCTCTTACAATTAGACTGTTTATTCGTTTGAGTAAACCGAGACCCGTTATCTTCATTACCATCTCCTGACATGTAAATGGATGTTTATATGGAAGACGCTAATTGGTTTTATTTAAGAAATGATATTTCGCTAAAGAATATTTCTAATACTAGCCTTGTATAAAAGTCAGTTAAATATTTTTAATTAGATCAATAGGCTTACCACCTATTTTATGGGATTTAAACGTAATTAAGCTACCCTTAAGATATATATTGAAATAGATCATTACTTTATTTATTTTTAATAAGCGCAAATATACATAGTTCAGTAAGAATCAATAACAATGATCATGTGCTGTAACGCTGGAGGAAAACGTTTACGTCCCATGGAATAGGTGGTAAGTCTATTGTAATACACCGGGCGCAGCTTCACTCCGAGCCACTACTAGAAATTTGTACTAGAAAATCTGGCTAAAAGAAAATCCAGCAGTAGTAGACCGGGTGGCGATTCGAGCCCAGGATCTCTCGATCAGCAGTCGCGCTTTACAATCACTCGACCAACGAGGTAGTGAAAAAGCTTTCTAAATAAACTTGGGTGAATAAAATATTAAATTTTAAATAGTGGGGTTTTGAACAGAGATCCACATTACATGATAAAGAGAATTCCAAAACCATTTTATATTACAATTATTACAAATTTTACATACAATTGAAATATGAAATTTATAAAAAAATATATGTGACATTACGCCATTAAAGACATTAATTATATATTGACGTGTTTGTACAAAGAGAATGAAAGTAGAAGTTGGGCAGCTCTGTACAAATATATTCAGCACTCGGCGCGCTATACCTATCCTGTATTGAACGTAGCGTGACGATGTGATAATAATCCAACATTTTGAATAGAATTACTGTTAGTACATAAGAATAAAGCTAAAAAACAATCTATTTTAATCAACGACACATCTCATGCACTAAACAAAATCAAATTAAACAAAACATACATACAAAATATTCACACAACACAAATACCCACCCTGTTCATTTCGAAACCGGGCATTGGTTCGACAACGGGACACGCTCCCAAATGGTATGTATGGGATAGGACATCTCCGCACGTAGCTAGGAGCACCACAAGGGCTGCTAGTCGGCACATCTTGGGAAACGATGAAAAACAAAACACGATCAACACAGAAGCCAGTCACCGCGACACTGACGATAGCGACGACGATAAACGATTGACTGCGGACTCGTTCAGTGAGCCGCCGTGATTTAAACCAGTTACGGAGATACGCGCGTCACGCAAAACGGGCTCAACGAGGCATTTCTTGGAATTGTTTGTTCGTTTCGTGCTATCCGACTGGCTGGTTTTGTTTCTTTATCCTTACTGTATATCGTGTTATATAATCATATTGAGTTCCTCACGGGGTTGGCTAGAAGCGTCAAATATCGTTTACTTATAGACCTGACTTGGTTATTTTACGATATCACTATCTCATTCAGTTATCTTGGCTTGTCCCTGTCATTATCGTATACCTACTACACAAAATGAGGCAAGTACCTCCCTACCCTTATGGCATTAAAAAGCCGGATGAAGTCTAAGCTTATGACTATAGAGAACAATTGTTGAAGAACAGTTTCATCCTCAATTCACAGGATACATTATGCAGACATTATTTTGTTATATAGGCAATTTGTTAGGCTTAGCTTCCTAGTATTTGAAGCAGCGACATACGAATTGCTTGCGAACAATTGTTTGCGAAAAATTATAGTAAGTACCAAAATGTGTTAGAGAAACAAAAAGTGAGTTAGCGAAACGAAAACGATGACGCTGGTACTAAAACAACTCCGAATATCTACTATTAATTTAATTTAAAATTGTAGTAAGTAATGAGGTACCTCGATGTTATTTAACGAAAAGCGTAGATAGGTCCTAATGGACCCGACGTGTAGGTACAGAAAAAGTCTATCCACCCTTGCTTTAAAGCGTCCTGAGTAGCACGTGTTAGGAGACAAAAATGCCAGTAAGGTGTCCATGTCATGTCATCAGCCTATCTCAGTTCACTGCTGGACATGGGCCTCCCCTAATGAGCATCATCGAGGCCTGTCCTCGGCTTATAAAGATGTTTCCAATTTACATAAAATTAATAAAAATAATTTCAAGTTGACAAGTCAACAATTTGCAAACAACAGACAGACTGGAAGGCACACATACAGATGAATGTATGAATGACTAACTGTTGGTGCATATCATGCGTAACATGAATCATACGTACGGGTGAAGTTACCATACATTACGGTCAGAGCTGGACTGTTTTATATTTGACACGTCTGATTCTGTCACGTCTGAAAATTTAAAATGGTAACTGGCTCGATGGTCGAGTGTTTGCAATGGCGACTGTTGATTGAGAAGTCCTGGGTTCAAATTCCTGGTCGGATACTATTAGATTTTTGCATAGAATTATCTAGTAAAAGCTCGAAGTCCGGATTTGTGCTCGGTGTATGGCAATAGGCTCCCTGCCTATTTTGGGACTTACAATTAAAACGTAGCTGATGAAATGTGCGAGTGTTCTACACTCCTCTGCCTATCCCTTCGGGGATTAGGCGTGGTGTTACATTTTGGTTAGAAAAAATTATATGCATATGAGTTCTAAGCATTGAACAAAGGATTTAAAAGATTAAGCAAAACACAAACAGCCTTCGAAGTACCATCGCTATTGTTTAAATTCTAAGGCCATTTTCATACCTTAGAGGGCATCTCAAGTAATCATTACCGTTTATCGGATACGAAGAAAGACCTATAGCCGGCAACAAGATATAAAAATATTAATAATGGCTTTAGTATAAGCATCACACGAACTCTTAATCATGGTAGTCATTATCGTAATAAACGCTAACCGTTTCAATATTGACAGTGGCGTAGCTAGGTAACCTAAGGCAATGGTGCAAAAAATAAACTCGGGCCTCAACTAAACTGTTTAAGTTTTATCAATACAACTCCTATTGGCCCCGGGGCAGATTGAACAAGGTTGCAGCCACAGTCTGACATGAAAATCAAAGTTTTAAATACGTAAGTAAATTCTGAGTATAATCTGAATTAACGACTTCTTAATGCTGTATTTACTAAAATTTTAGTAGGTACAACGCTGTCAAAAATGATTATTAAAGAACTCAGAATTTTGCAATATATTTTTGAGTACAAAACTAATGGTCATATAACTTTTACAGCTACAAGTTCTGTGTACAATGCTTATATGCACGCTGGTAGTGTTCTACACTAAAGTGCGATAGGAGTGGAATACTACAATCACACAAACACACAGACACAGTTACCTACTGTTGTTGTTACAGTTAAACTTGTTTTCCAGGAAACTCGTTATTCTGCAAGACATTACGACTTTGTAATGCGTGAAGGTGATTAATAATATGTGAACGTGCGTATGATTTGTGTAATAATCATTGTCGGTTCAAAGGCTAAATCGATTATTAATCTTGTCTATGATCTGTCTGTTATTGTATCACTTGAAAAGTTCTTGTCCGGTTTGATTGCCATTCTTATTATCATAACGCTTTAGTTTATAGTTTTATTTTTATTTTAGTATACGAGTATCTCGTATACGAAAATCTCACCGAATCTCAGTCGGGTCGGATCAGACTGAGTTGCTTTTTGCACTGACAAAAAATCCTGTAAGCGCTTTGCTTACAAAATTTTTTCCGCGCCTAAAACGGTAACAATATAATCACGTGATTGACATTTTTCATCGTGAACTTTTTTCAAAAAATATACTTAAATTTAGGTGAACGAAGCAGGAAGATGAAAGGTTTTTAGTATTTATTTAAACTACCTAAAACAAGCTTTTAATTAAAATATAATTAATAAGTATATATTTAAAATGAATTAAATTGTATGTCACGGTTTTAGTCGAGACGGTCCGGCCGTTTAGCGATATTATGGCTCACTATTATGGTGTTTATAATAACTTACTTTTTAACAATGTTTATTCATTTATAGGCAGTTCTTAATATACAACTGCACAAAAATACGAGAATACTTACGTTAACATATTATTTTACATTAGATTAGTTTTACCGCTGACTTAGTTTCAGAAAGATATAAACACACTAGCATAGTTATAGGAATGAGTCACACTTAAGTCGGTTGGCACGTAAATACGGCAAATGTCGGTTAGTGATTACGAGATGAGTAATGTACTAAGTCCATGCTGTCTCACCAACAAAACAACACCTTTGATAACTGAACTGTTGAATTTTCCTTATTCGGAAGTATGATTCTTATAGCTTTCAAAATTTTGTCCTTACGGGTTTTAGTGATTATTAATTAACTCTGCCCGCGACTTTAATCGGTTGAGTAGGTATATTATATTTTATCGGTTTTAATTTCTATGAACAGAACTCTAAAACTTTCTCCTTAAAAAAGCCGTCGATATCGGTTCAGCCGTATTAGAGATTACAGCCATTTCGGTAATGAAATCCAGACAAAACAGTTTTAAAATTGCGATTGTGTTTTACATATATATCGCTTTTCATGCACTCATTAAAACGCTATTGTTTTGATGTAACAAACAGACACTTATGTGTATAGATGAAATAGGAAATATACTTACACGTAATTTCAATTTACTTGTTTTTTTTATCCACCATTCTTTAAAGTCCTGACATTACACTTGCACCTTTTTTTCTCATTTAATCTGTCTTGATTTGCATAAAACTTGATTCAAAAAGGGCAAATTATGCGCTCGAAATTCAAAGTTGCGAAACGCACCACCATTGATCGAATCAAAACCTGACGTCACAGAACACATTATAGGATTTATAGGCGCAAATATTCGTACTCTTCTGGTCGTGTTTGAGAGAAAAATTGGTTTTAATTAAATTCCTTGAGTGTTTTCCATAACCTAGTGCTAATTTAAAATGAATTGAACGAATTGGGATTATAAAAAAATAAAATTATTATGTAATATTTTTATTTAATTTAATTTAGGGATGATGTTACGTTTACGATATGAGGCAAAATTCCTTCCTTTAACTGTATTCATATTTTTCTTTTTTGTTTTATAATGTTGTATTTTATATAATTTGTTGCAATTTCCTAGATCTGAAGTGTATTCAACACTTGATAAAGCCCCGGAGGGTAGGCAGGCAAAATAAGTAATTATAGGTACATATAGTTTTTTATATGAACCTGAGTAGTCCTGACCGGACCTATGGTCTATAAGGATATATGTATGTATATGTATATTATTATAGCACGTGGTCCTCCTTGCATACACCATAAAGCTCTCTCTTTCTCTCTTCTGTGCATTATTACTCCCATCTGATTGTGGGATTTGCTTTCCGTATCCTCTCTCCATCTCGTGCGATTGGAGACGTCGTTCGGGGAAACTTTGCAGGCGGTCATGTCTGTCGCTATGGTATCTGCCCATCTGGTCTTCGGTCTTCCTCCTCTTCTGGACCCAGCAATGTTAAATCCATAGCGACATTTCCTATGTACTCAGGAGATCTTCCCTTTACGTTCTTTGCCTACCCCGTAAAGCGTGATGATATAATAATAATAACAGTTTAAGGTTACATACTATTAATACATACATAAATAACAGAAGAACATGACCATGGTACAAATGTACCCCCAATACCAGTAAATTGTTTCCTAAGTGGGTTAAACAACAGTTTCCTGTCATCAGTCGTTCGGATAATAGTCATTTTATACTGGCACAGAGTACCTACACTAATAGGTTTTCTTTTAACCGCCGTTCTATGTAGTAGGTACGCAAATGTTAGTCCAAGATCCCAAGGCCCTAAGACGTTACTTATTTTCTCAGAAATAAAATTTATAGAATAACGTAGTGTTAGTGTAAACTATAAGTGTATGCATACGTGCAAGCTTGGGCCGACGGCTAGTTTACCGGTACCAGGTGCTACAGTTAGGTAAAAATAGTACTTACATTTCTTAAAATCACAGTGCTGATTTTTGTGTGCCGTGTTTTAGAAAAGGTTATTAAAATATAATAATTAATACTGCCCGACTCATTTCGGCGGCGGTAATTTTTACTAGTCCCTTTGAAGCTCCCAAAAATATAGTGTAGGTAACTTTACTTGCAATGTCTGTCTCGATTTGTATATATAATACTCAAGGAACTAATTCAATAATTTTTGAAAGCAGCCCAAATTTTTGAAAGCGGGCCTCTGGGGTCTTGGATTATATAACCTAAATCAACTACATAGAGCAAAGATTCGTTCTTTTCGTTCGGAAATTCTTTTTTAAAATCGCCGTCGCCTTCCCGAAATATAAATTAATAAAGGCGACCGATTTCAATAATGTACGATGATTCATCTGAACAAGATTGAGGGTTAGTATTTTGGGAGCGTGGCCTTAATACTTCTTATTGTGAGAGAAGCCCCCCAACTGAGGGATGAATAAAGAATTGACAATCATGACCATGATGATAACTTTTAAACAATATTATTTTAATAATATAATTTTGTACTATTAAGACCGAATCAATATGATGCGAGATACTTAGAGCACGATTGTTATGACGTGGGGTTCCTTAATGGATAAAAATAAATTATCTTTCTCATATTGTTATATTAATTAGAACAATTCACGTTATGGAAGAAGTTCTTGTTATTCAAATTTAAATCTTCGTTTACTGTGTGCATATAATTTCAAAATTTACAAAAAAATCTTTTATTTATTTGACAGCACAATCCCAGCCATGACTAAAAGTTTTTACTAGTAAATGTACATTAAAGAAATCAATAGCATTCGTCCTGGGAATCAAACAAAGGACTTTCGATCAACAATCGCGAAACACTACGTAACTTAGTCTACGGTGTAAGCACATACCTATGTTTAAAAAAAAGCAACTGTTACTTAATTCAAGTTACACGATCGTAAACTCTTTGAAATGTAAGCAAAATTAATATTTGCATATCTGCCGAAGAACCGATAATCGGTAGAGTAGGCGGGTGGATTTTCAAAATAGCAATATTTTACTGTTATTCTAAATTTTGACTCCAAATAGAACCTCTATCACTTATAAA
>DWME01008892.1:0-11334 GCA_018244795.1 Parelbella ahira ahira
ACAGTTCAAGGCATCCTTTAAAATAGTAGGATATAATATGGTTTATACTATTTATTTTGTTCTTTCCATTTGCTTGAAACAGTGTTTTACCTAAATACCCAGAAAAACTTTCCGTGAAAGTTTATCAAGTCACCGAAACAAGTTATATGTACAAAACCCGTACGCCAAAGTTTACAAAATTTGTAAACCTCAAGTTTACAGATCTAAAATATTCTCATAATAAATACTGTAGTTTTCCCTTTTTTAGAACTTTCCAGCCGAATAAATGCGACGATTGGCTAAATGCCTTGAAATTTAAATTAAAACATCACTGCGACCTAATAGGTGAAACGTGGGGGTGTACCTACTACACCCCTCTGCGTACCCTTTCGGGTATTACAGGCGTGATGTTACGTTTTTATAACTGCGACCAATACAAGGTATAGTGAATAAAATATCCTTATTGATTACAACAGTATGGATTACAATAATAGTATTGTCCCATTCATTCATAAAAAACCTGTGCACACATACATGTAAGCACTCATCATTTGACAGAATGATCACACTACGATTATTTTATATTAACAAAAGGCCGCGCTGAAAACTTATCAACCCTTGCTGAATCTTAGTATAAAAACGGAAAAGCTTTCTCACTCGTTGTAATCAACGTAGTAAATTTAACGCAAGATTAATATCCATGAAATTTATTATAATTTTTATCCTCGTTAACATCTTTAAGTAATTAGTGAAACGGTTCATGGTTGTCCGACCAAGTGATCTACGATCGGGGCTATTTTGTGGAAATTGCCGTAGTTTTTCTATAGTAAGGTAGGAGATCGTTTGGCTGCGATCGTTTGGCTTGCGGAAAACGCAGATGCTTCCTATGATGGATCACGCATGCCAAGGAAAACCTATTGATATCAGCTGTAAGAATCCTATAATATATCAATTATTCTATTATATAATCAATGGGAAAAATTTGATGTTATACTTACATATATGTATATCTTAACGCCAAGTCCTTTACGGTGTGGGCAGAGAGCACAGAGTGCCAAATACATATTATATCAATGCCAATTTGATGTTATATTTTGCATATAATCTCAATTACCAAAGTAAAGCCGTTAGATAAAAAGTATAAGTGACATCGCTATGGAAGTGACGGACATGTATCTACAACAACTAGACCTCTAGGCTCTAAATACAAACGAAATACGAACTAAATACGAACTCAATTTCGAATTTGGAATTCAGAGAAGCGTTTGCGCCAGACTAAAAGTAGGACTTTTAATCACACATTATGAAACGGCGACCAAATGAATGATATTCCCATGAAACACTGCCATTTCACGTAATGCTTGTATAATACATACGTGATCTTCCATATTTTACGAGCGGGCGACATTACATTAGTTACACAGAAGCGCGCTGCCTCCCAACAGATGAAACTACTGGAGGTAGAATATCTTCTAACAATCCCTACTTATCATAATTTACTGGGCACTGGATAGTTGAGAATACGTTTGACCTACATATATGGTATTACAATTACTTCAAATGTTAAAAGCAAGATAGGAAACATACATACCTACGAGTACTCAAGGTTATATCCAACAAGTTTCTGTATGTTTACAATACCTACATCAAATTCTTAGAATATAGATATCTGTCTTTGTCCCGGTTCGCGGGATGAATAAATATATAACTACAATTCTGCTAACCAAAAGAAAACTAAATATATATTTATTATAATATATGTCTCCAATTTTATATATATATAGAATATAGAGCATAGAAAACTTGGTAATAAGCAGTAAGACATGCAACAAATATTTTTCTAAGGTTTTTTATACTTTTGTTAATGTAAATTTAACGCCCTTTTTGTTGATGCAAGTGTAACTAGTACAGTCAGTAGAGGTAGAGATAGACGTACATTCTTGGATCAAATCGGAGTCAGCTAAAAAGAAGGTCGAGTCAAAAGGTCCTTCATAAGAAGAGCATGTATGACGACTTTAATGAATCTAGAGGAAGCGAAAGCAATCTGCTAAGGACGCAGCAAGTGCAAATCATTAACTTCTGCCTATCTCCATAGGAAATAGTAGTGATAATATATTTGCATGTAATAAAAATTTTGTGATACAAATTAGAAGGAGATATTTACGTATATTATACAAATATAAATTGGAACTTAAAAAATATCTAGTGATTAGACTTCAATCGCACATTCCATGGGTCTTTGGTTCAAATCCTGGCACTCATTACTGATGATTTATGAAGTATATAACCTGCCCTCGACCAGCTTGGCAGACTGTGACCTTAAAAGTTTTGTGAGACGAATGCGGCATCAGGAATAAAGAAACAATATAAGAGTTGGTGATAATGATAATGATATTATCATAAGACGCCCTGTATCAACTATCGTTACTTAATCATTAGTGGTATTATTCACGAAGCACTTGTTCTTCCTTAGAGGCAAATAAGTATTTTAATATATTCTATTTCCTAAATTGCTCAACAGCGTGTTGAGGTGATGAGATAAATATCATTATAAGTTGCTTTTTGTCAATTTAAACTATCGTAATTACCGACTGACTTTGGCAATTCGTTTGCGATATCACACCTGTTTATTAATAATATCAAACCATGTTGTAATAAACTAGCTTTAACTAACTTATGATGAACATTTTGGCGTCTATAAACCTCGTCTATAGACTATTGATTAAATTAGAATGATATCAGAGCGTAATTAAAATTTGTAAACAGCGTCTCTGTTGCCATCATTGATAGTACTCGATTGCTTATTTAATGTATATTAAACAATATTATATCGCTTAAACTGACATCAGTGCGAAACATATTGAAGGATTCGATTACGTACATTTATAAGTTATTGTACTGTAATGAACATTTAAAAATAAAATAGATAAAAAATATATAAAATAAGACAATAAAGAAGATTAAAAATCTAACATAAAAAAAACTCAATCTTACACTCATCGAGGACAATTACAATATATTTTAATTTGTATAATAACTAACCATTCTGATATTCTTCTTCGAATATACCTTATATGTACCTACTATTAATTGACTGCCTTGTTGATCTAGTCGCTACAAGTGCTGACCAAGAAGTCCTGGGTTCGATCTCCGGGTTGGGTATTATTATGGTTTTTGAACATGAAATTTTTGGTAATAGCTCAGAGTCTATATATGTGCATGGTGTATGGAAATAAGCTCACCTCAAATTCCATGGGAGTTATAACGTAAAGGTAATGGGAACTTATTATAATAAGTTCCCGTCTCTTGTTATTTTTACGTGTAATACTATTGAACTGTATACAGTTCAATAATATTACACGTAAAAATAACAAGAAGCAAGTTACACAAGTAGCTTATTGTAAGGGATCGTGAATATCGTATCCAGACGCCGCTATATTTTTGCGTATCATCCTCCATCTTCCCCCGACGCAATACCGAGACATGCCAGATAATTGAAAAAACCTCTAATCTCGAAAGGCGGCTTGAATTGGTAAAAAACTGTTACTGTTCTTGTAATTTATTTTCTTTACTAAATTGTAATATAATTTTGCAAACATCTAATTATCTATTTTCTAAATTGTAACATAATTTATGCATTGTTATATAATTAATTAATGAAGAAAATAGGGATATTTTAAGGCAAACCTTGATTTGACAAGTTAGATTCGTTTAATATAATATGCAAACGCACAAATACTTCGTCTCGGTGTGTACGTTTAAGTACATTTTAACTGGAAAGGAAATCTCAAGAAAATTACCGAACGTTCTCATCAGCAGAATTTGCGCGAACCCGGTTAATGCTTGCGACGTTACTCAGAGCGGGATTCTGTTTCTAGTTTGTTATTATGATCAGTTTATGTAAGGTCTATTCGTAGCACTGTACTGTATATTTTCATGGCTTATCAAGTTTTAGTGGAACAGGGCAGAGAGCAATTGTCCTTTATCTTCGCAATCCTTGTTACTTTACTGTAGCATACACTGAGGATACACTACGTCGGACAAAGAAATATGTAGTATATTCTACTGCAGGGTTCTCCCGCGCTTAGATATTTCTTCGAAAAAATCTTGTTTTAGTTAATCACTTTAATTGCACATTGATCACCAATTTTTTAAACTGTATTAACCATAATAATGTTAAATATAAACATTGTATTTATGTATACACAATTTTTTTTATTGAGAAATTTAACGGAAAAAAAAACTAACGCCTGTAGTCCCCAAAGAAGTAAGTAGAGGATTGTGGTACACTTCGACGGTTCACTAGATACGTTTAAGTCCCATGAAATAGGTGATGAGCCTATTGCCATACACCGGGCACAATTCCAGACTCCGAGTCACTACGAGAAATTCTAAATAAGAAAAATCTGATAGCACCTGACCCGAGTTTTGACGCGCTTGCAACTACGCGACCAACGAGGCCGTCTGAAAGCAGAAGTTTAACCTTAACAATAAATCATGGGGAACGCAATAAGACAACTTTTCGTGTAAAAGTTGCTGGTAAACAAAGTGTACCTAATAAAATTAATGGTACGTACTTGGAATCTGATCAAAAATACAAGTTTTATAAAATAGAAAAATTACAGTGAGAGAGTTAAATAGTTTAGATTAGCGTCAGCAACGTACTCGCACATAGATGTAACGGTTGCTAACATCACCATGATTCCCATCTCCACGACCCGGACAGAGGAAATCAAAAATGTTGTTACCACAAACGAAGACATCAAAAAGCTAGTTTCAACATCGGTGTAAGTTTCCACATCGTCTGCCCACTGTATAAAAATTATCAGAGCCAAAAAAATTCCTGACTTCGGTTATAACTCCTGAGACTTTTATATATTTAAAAGAGAAAGGGAACGAGAAATTTTACGAGACATTATAAGACCAATATTAAAACGCTTCACCAATTATGTAATTAAAACGTAAATCTAATTTTGATAACCATAAGATTAGACTTTTGTAACTGTTACTAACTTCAACGATTTCTGTAACTTTATTACAAATAGCTCTATTTTTCCTTAAACTGAACCTAATGACTAAGATAGGAATGTGTTGTATATGTGAAGGATACACTTTGTCATAAACAAGTATGTAGAATGACGGTGTATGCTAAAAATAACATTAAACATTTGAAATAACATATTCTTAGTAATACATACGCACATTCTACCCTGCTTATGTGTAAGATGTAAGTGAATTCGGTACTAAACATATATTGTTCAATTATACACTATTTAAATCGCATAGTTTCCTAACAGAATTGTTGTTAGTAATATCTAGGATTTAATCCAGATATCTTCTGTTTATACCTCAATTAGTCATATTATGGCAACACTAGTGAAGCATTTTAGTACTTACCTGAAACATATTTACTTCAGTTGGAGCTTTAGATGACACCACGCCTAAATTTCAACGCACGATAAAATATTAAACATGAGAAGCTAATTTCTCACACCATTACGTTATTTCAGTGGAGAACTTTTATCTTCTTTGTTGTAAAGTTGACAGTCGACAGAGAGTTATTACGCAAGACTTGTCCTAACAGTTTTTAGAGTTTCTTATCAACCAATATGGTTTATTTCGAATGGTTTTAAGTTGAAAAATAAGTCAATGTTCTTACAGAACACGACTTGCTTGAACGTGCGCTATCGTATAAGAAGGCGTGAGGGGTCTCCTAAGCGTTTTTCACCGTTGGAGAGTCCCTCGTGAGGGGTCCTCCAGTCAGACGCGAGCACAATGCATTCCTATGTGTATAGAAGGTGGGAAGCAATTCTTATGGCTAACACTAGGAAAAAACGAGACATTCGGTTTTCAAGAAACTTTTCAAATAATAGTTTTCATAAGTACACCATAAAAAAGTTGTAATTAACATCTACTGAACCTAAAATTAATGTGGAATTAAAACAATATCTTCTTAAGGATACCCTGATATTTTAAAAGCCAAAGTCAAATTATCCGATCTTCTTCAAATTCAGCTTTTCCAATTCTATTAACTTTTGACGCTACTCGCGGGACCTTCCGAATCAATTTTAATATTCATGCCTCGCGGTTGAATAATAGTTAGTGATTGTATGTATGTTTTAACATGGAAATCGACCTTTAAAAAGTTAATTTTGTTAAAAACATCTCGTTTATACATAGAGCGCATAGATTTGTTTTTATAACGATGTATTTTTTTTTGTATTTGCTAATTTGCTTTTAAGTACGCGTGTTCATATTACTTATTTTCATACATTAAGCGTTAAATGTGTATATTGCACATATTTTAAATTGAATATGCAATTAATTAATTGCGATCAAATGAAGTAATTATATGAATTATCCAACTAATCGCTTAATTTTACTTTTATTAGGAATATACGTGGACTACATAGAACTCAATAAAGGTTAGTTTCTAATCAAAGTAACATGCTTAAAATAACCATGAGACCGATATAGATATTAGGATCTATTGAAAACAGGCGATTTTAATTAATAACTCCATCTCGATCAAGCTTTGTGCAGCTACACACGGCTATATCGAATAAAAAAAGTTATTTACTCTATAGTAAGTCGGAATACAAGTCTATCTTAAGAAATGTAATACTCTGGATTTGCCTGTCTATTTAAATATGAGGTTTTTCGACTAACGCTTACTCCATTAATTCACAAAACTTAATACCTACTTATATATGTATATATATATAAGTCAATACATTGAGACTGCGCTCTGTACCTACCCCATAGACTTGTTTAATATTCTGTTGTCGAGCATGAATCTCATTTTATAATGAGAAACTTGAAGACCAAAATCTGACATCGAACTCCAAACGGTGTAATTTTCGTGATTATGGTTGCCTTTATCATTATAACAAGTTCGTTAACATTGAACCGTTCCACAATATTATGTATTATTCAAAATTATTTCAATGAAAAAGCGCATTACAAAACCGAAACGAACAAAAGACATCAGCGCACGGGGTGAAAATACACAATTTGAATTGGAATTGGAATTGGAATTCGGCGACTACACATTCGCCCAATAATGGTATGCTATTTGGCGTACACCTCACAGGATTAAACAGTATGCGACATCTGCGCCCGTACAACATTATGCATTCTTTCTCTCCATTTATTCAGATTCTTTCAAGGGAAATAAAAAAAAAGTAAAATTTTGAAAGAGATCTCTCCTATCAATTTCAACTAAAACACATAGATGGCTCCCAAGGCCAACAACATCTCAAAACTGTATTCTAATCTGAATTCCAATCTTTAACACTCAAAGACAGCAAGGCTGACTCCGTTCTTTTGGAGTACATTCAGATTTTAACACTGAACGGCAGTTGTCCGGGTAAAAATTTAAGCAAATATCCCACTCACATGCGAGAGATACTTAAAGTTAACATTTATAACATTTTCCTCGGAGAACATTTGCTTGTTCGGTGTATACATTTATAAAAATAACAAACAAGCTTGCGTCCTAGCGTGTAGTGATCACTGCACCCTGCGGACATATTATTGTATCCAACCTCGAAAGGGTCAGAAAGACTCGCTGAGGTCAGGCGCCTAACATAACACGAAGTCTGACTGTACAACGTGATACAATTTATCTGCCCGCTACACTCTTCTGGCTCTAACAATGTCAATGCGGCCATGCCTCGCCAACATAAACATACGTAAGTATGTACGTAACGCAACTTCATGCCTGTAATCCCCGAAGGCGTAAGCAGAACAGTGAAGCATACTCGCACGTAGGGATACAATATCGAACTGAAAGTATCGATACTGTACTCAAGAGTAATATCGAAAAACAAGTATCGTACTTGGATAAGTACCGAAACAAAAGTATCGATATCTCAAAATATAGTTCGTTAAAAAAAGGAAAAAGCTCCATACGATACTAGTCAAAAAGTAGTCAATGAGTAAAAGTATCGAATACAAAGTATCGAGTACAAAAGTATCGGTATCGAAAGGGCAAGTAGTCAATACTACAAATTATCGATACTTTTTACGTGTTCCTACTCGCACGATTCACATATAGGTAGTGAGCCCACTAGGTGGTGAGCCTATACGTAAGTATTCACATAAAACGTATGATAGCCTCAATGGTTCTAGAAGAGACGAAAGAATTTTACGAGGTAGAAATTCTCAGTCTCTATCTACTTTTGCAGGAAATAAATATAGCAGTACCTATACGTGTATATAAGTATACATTTGGTATAAATAAAAATAAGAATTTGTGGATTACGAGGCCACAATCGTATATATTACACGACGCGGAGTTCAAAGGGTAATGAGTGTGGGTAATGCGATGTCCTATTCAGCTGGTGCCAGACACTGTGAGTAAATTATGACGCCGCCGGTAAATTAACTGGATGAATAACGAATACTTCAAAGCAATGGAAATCCGGTCTTGTGCCAGTACTATAATAAGTACGAGTATCCAAGTAGTACTGCGATCTCCAGTATGCTGAAACACAATCTACTTCACTTTTAACAAGATTTTTAAGTTGTATATAAAAACGTAATATACATATATGTAGAAAACCAGTTCTTACTAATTATGCCTATAAATATATTTGAATACAGTTCCTCGATCAGATTTTTATTATTACGGGTGTCTCATGTTAAATAAGATAGACTATCTAACCGCATCCCATAATGATATTAAATTAAGCGCCTGACAATACACACTTTCTCACAAATCAAATTAATGACATTTGCCTTATAATGAGAATACATACGTTGAGAATTATTTGCAAATATATTTCACTGTAAGAACACGTGTAAATAAACAAGTCAGTAAATAATATTTTATAGGTTAAAATACAATTTAAAATGTGAAACAAAATAGTTAAAATGCTATATAACATTCGTAGAATACCAAAGACCATTTTGTGACCTCGTGAGTACATTAGCAAGATGGGTATGAAGTGTTCTAAAAACGGGGAACTACGAACAAACGCAAAGTGGAGATTCAACTAAAATAATAGAGCTGAATGAAAAGATTCTTGGAACATTGAATGTCGCTCAATATAATCCTATTCTAGTCTGGAATGGAAATGGAAGTATTAAATGCAGATTCCCTTGGGCTTTTAGTGAAATATAATTCATTCAAAGTCTATCGATTCAACGATATTCATTAATTTGTTTTTCTATATACTCAATCTGTGTATAAACTAACAAAACAAAAACACATAATAAGGTTTAAATTTTATCTGCATTCATTTGCAGCAAATGTAATAGTAGTCGCTTCTAAGACGGCCTTGCAAGAACGTGTCTGTCAACTTGTATTTTTATTTTCGTCAGCTAACTTAACGAAAAAAACGTCTTTTTCCTGTTAAGCATTGTCGAAGCTACAACAAAAGAGTTTCATTGTATGTTTGTTCACCAGACACGACGAGTTGTCGGTAGTTCCACCGAAAAACTAAGATATTTTTAATATTCAGTTTATCTGCCTAGTCGGTCAAGTGATTACAAGCGCGACTGCCGATCTGGAGATCCTGGGTTCAAATACAGGGTCGGATACTATTCGATTTATATATTTAAAATTTCTAATAGTGACTCGGAGTCTGGAATTGTATTCAGTGTGTGGCAATAGACTCACCACCTATTCCATGGGAACTAAACGTAATTGGTGAAACGTGGGAGTGTACTACATTTCTCTGGCTACCGCATCGGCAATTACAGGCGTGATGTTTCGTTACGTTTTTTTTATTATTCAGTCATTTTCCTCTCAGTTTCCCGGCCCAGCTATTTTTATCTCTACAACAGAGCCGTGTGGAGCCTAACACAATTCTCTATCGGTATTTATCATCGTTTTTGCATCTTTTATTGAATCTATAAAAGCCAACCGTACAGTGGCTATTCTGTCTATCCTACTCGTATTGCAATAAAACTAATTATTTAATTGATATCCATATACATAAACCACTACCAGATAAATAAAAAGTATTCACACAGAACAAATATTTTTATTTATACACTATCGCCTAACTGGCTGAAACTTAACAGCCCTTTTCAATGCGGAAAATACTTGTACATTTGAGGAGGAAATTGAAAAATAACAGGCTGAGTTTGATTAATTGGTTATCACTCGTCGCTTTTTCGTCCATTCAACGCTGTCGCATTTGAGAGGATGTCCGACAATTCACAGACCTTGTTTCTGACAAATACAGTCCGCAAATTGTCGGATCTTGTTACCCATTAACTGTTTTCTATTATTATCTCTCCTACATGCGTAGTGTTTCTGGTCTAATATTTTTTTGCAAATTTACGACTTACTTACATTTTGTTTGCTCATGCATAATCAACAGCACTAGACTAAAAGAATTTAACGATTTCACATTGATATCATAATAATTGTAATGAGATAAGCGAAAGAAACCACTAGGTGACATCACGCCTGTAACTCCCGATGGGGTAAGCATAACAGTGTTGTAGCGTTTATTGTATATTGTATACGTTTCACCAGTTACGTTTACGCCCCATGGAATAGGTGGTGAGCCTATTGCCATACATTGGGTACAGATCCAGACTCCGAGTCACTACCAGAAATTCTAAATTAGAAATATCCAATAGTACCCGACCCGGGATTTGAACCCTGAACCTCTCAATCGGCAGTGGCGCTTGCAACCACTGGACCAACGAGGTAGTCTAAATTCAAAGTAAGTAAACATAAAACAAATAAAATGCACGTAAAAGTTAAAAAGCCTAAATCCTAACTTATCATTTAAAGTACGTCTTCATAATATTTTGATATGTCAAATAAATACGTGCATAAACATGAGTATTTGTATATGAATACCTCACAAAAGGCAACGTTGTTAACTCAGAAATGCTCAGTATTATACAAATAGCGATAGTCTCGTAGTACATTCTCACGCGAATGAATAAATATGTAGGTCAAAATGAAATACTCGAAAATAACAACCCACGTTCATATTAATTAATAGACGACATCACGTTGCGTTGTCGGCGCTTACCTTGCACAAACTGAAAGAGCCACAGACATCTATGTACTTTTCTGTTTTACTACGAGTAGCAACGAATCAAAGACAATTCGGTCGAAACGTGGAAGTACCTACTACCTACATACCTCTGTCTATCCTTTCAAGGAAAGGCACACGTCATGTTACGCGTTTTTTTGAATCAAGGACAATTTAGTTAGACAAAACAATTTCACAGACATGTAGTATAAATTATCATAAACTATAATTCAAAACAAAATCGCCAACACATACAAAACACACTGTGTTAATTATATTGCCGTAATATATTGTTTCGTAATATAAAGCAGTGGTAGCCTAGTGGTTAAGAATTCAGCCTCTCATTCCG
>DWME01008893.1:0-11332 GCA_018244795.1 Parelbella ahira ahira
TGTGTGTGTGTGTGTGTGTGTGTGTGTGTGTGTGTGTGTGTGTGTGTGTGTGTGTGTGTGTGTGTGTATGTGTGTATGTGTGTGTGTGTATTTATGTATGACTTAATGAAAGTGAAAATCGTAATACGAATACAATGTCAAGAATATGAATAGGATTCAGATTCAGATAAAACACAACATTCCCGCGCATTACCTCTCCTAAAATTTTTATTACCCGTTTGGCAAAATTATCAAAAATAATAAATTTAATTATATATTATTTTTTAAAAGCTTTCGACATTTGTCTATTGCGTTGTGCATTGATGTTATCGAAAGTTTCAATAGCGGGCGAGGTTATGGGCGGACACCTTGTCATAAGCCATTGAGTACTGACGTCGTATAGATAAAATAACAATTATTGTGAGTTGATCCCAGACAAATTACAGTTACGAGCAATACAGGCGTGATGTTACGTTTTCTTACATTTATTAAATAGGTGCGTATTGCGGATGAAAAAGTGATGATGCCTACATATATTATATTAATATATTGAGTTAGTTTTACATGTTAAGATATTATTTATTAAACAGGTTTAGCCTCTAGCGGTCACCTGTTCAAGATCCGACCGCGCGCCGTGTTTGAATTTTCACGTTGTTAGTGCGATCTCTTAATACAGAGGCTACGCATCATATCATCCATTCATATATCACATATTACACATACATATCATCCTTTCGTACATCTTATATCATACGTACATATCATATATAGCATGTAACACACGAAGTGAATGTACTGACTCATTTACCCTCATGATGATCTTTAATTGTTTCCACAATGCTAGTACGTGCTGGTCGTCATTTACGTGTAGTGTGTGCATACATAATAATATATTCGTACATTATACTCAAGAAGGACTGCTTGTCCTAACAAATTCTTAATAAATAGTTCCAGGAGAGTACATGAACAAATCGCTAGAGTCGCTTGAACTCATTTCCTGAGTGTTATATAATTAAAATACCCACCGCACCTCCAACTGCTTCGAGACCCACGTAACTTAAGCTTAATATATCTTAATAGAGTTACCATATTTTTTAACATGCTGTGTACAAATGTGTTTTCCAGGATTGAGTTGTTGAGGCACTCCCGCTAAACAACTGCATTTATATAAGTGCTACTGACCTGTACCAATTTCAAAGGTAGTTCAAAGTTACAGTAAGACAAAACGTATGCAAATTTATTACTCAAGCATGTGATGTAACGACATTTGTCACGGCGACATAAGTTTTTGGGGCTCTTTCATTTTCCTCTAAGATCCCAATATTTGGACTGAATAACGTTAAGACAATGAAACTGAAGGGCGATATGCAATAGATGATCTATTAGCCAGGTGCGATCAATGGATGACATATTATAGGAGAGACCTAGATCCAGCAGTGAATCTAATGTGAAAGACGCTAATATGATGATGATGACACAAGAGCATCTTGAGCACGTAAGTAGATGAAATGCTAGCATTTTTACTATCCTCATATCATAACCTAACAATAATTACTGTAAATAAAAATGTACATTAGGTGTAACGTTTATTTATTTTCTCGCACCTGTACTAATTCCTTTTGTAACTCATGGTCACCACAGCCTGGCTTCAATTATGACGCATTGCGGTTAGCAAGTTAGGCTGCTTATAGACGTGTATCGTTTATGTTCACCCTTGTGTTCATCAAATCGTTTGTATTATTCTATACCTAATTTTATTATACAGTAATAGAGAGCAATAAAATATTTTTTTATATAGCTATCTATTTTTGGCACCAATAAATAATTAGTCATAAGGTGGGTGCACCATGGAAGGCAATGTTCCTTTGAAGGCCAACTATAAAAAAATCATAGTTATTGTCATTTGCCTGGTTGCTCGAGTGGCTGCAAGCGCGACTGCCGATCGGGAGGTCCTGTGTTCAAATCCCGGATCGGGTACTATTGGAATTTTTATAATTTATGTATTCTAGCAGTGACACGGAGTCTGGATCTGTGCCAGGTGTATGGCAGTAAGCTCACCACTCATGGACCACCATGGGACTTAAACGTAACGGGTGAAACGTGGCAGTGTATTACGCTCCTCTGCCTACCCCTTCGCGGATTACAGACGCGAAGTTACGTTTTTTTACTATAACAAGTTCAGATCATAGTCGTGACATTAAAGTGGACATATTTATTAGATTGGAATATAAAAAACTTGCTAACGAAGCTGTTCCTGTGTCACAGATGATTACCTATAAAAAAGCCGACAATGACAAAGATAGGAAAGTAGGTGGTCCTATCACTTTCGTGTAACGAATGAACGAGAAATTATCGTTGAAGTTGTAATTTATTACAAAGGATCAGTGGCTAACGAAAATAAGTAACAAATGCTAATAACTGAGTTGACAAAGTTATGATAATAATAATATTAGGATGTTTTAAAATGCCATTGGAGAGGTCTATGTCCAGCAATGGACGGGGAGTAGGCTGATGATGATGATGTTTTAAAAGTTTATTTGTATGTAAAAGCCACTTATTCTTCAATGAATATCATCTGCCCATTTAAATATATAACCATATAATACATTAGATGTATAACTTAGGGGGAAAATTTTTTAAGGCTTTTATTACAAGCAGTCATAAGAATTTTCTAACGGCAGTAATATATCTGGCATTTTTCTCTTATAGAGTTATTCACCGAAAAAGCAATATCACGTTGCATAGTAGATTAACTATAAATGCAATTATGAATAAGAATCATGAATAGCTCTTCGTTTACATGGTTTTGGTGTGACAAAACGATAAAACTTGTGATTTAGTTAACGATTAAAAACAAGATAGCATCTGATTGAAATTAATTACGTCAAGTGGAGCCAATCAAATGCTATGCGCGCTCACGTTTTACACGCTTTATATTCTATAGAAACATGAAAAGACTACGAAACGAAAATAGTTCGTAGTGAAATTGAAAAATTGAAGAAATGGAAAATTAAAATAACGGTACTTTATTTGTTACACGTTTTCTGTTGAATATAACTTTAAATCAGAAGAATTTAATGTTTTTAGAAATACTGATTAAAAGAGCAATAGAGGATGAAGACAACAAGTAAAATCATAAACCAGCATCGTAACTATACACGAAACATTAATACGAAAATCTTAAACATCAGTATCAATCTTGTCATTGAATAAATAAATAACTAAATCCCTTTGGGCTAAAATGTTGTAACAATGACCTCGTTTAATGATTTATTTGTTAAACGCAACTAGCACTTGTACGAAACAAATTTCTAGATATGTAAATTTTATTTATCCAACGAATGAGGTTTATTATTTTATTTTATTAACATCTTTTTGTATCACTTTCATTTCAATATAATTCATCTTTTCAGTGTCCAAATATACCTCCCTTTGTGTCAATAAGAGGGACATTAATACAAAGTGGCAACGTCGTGTGTGATCCAATATCCAGTAATAGCTTACGTCGTATCTATGGAGATAACGTGATGGCGACGAACCTTGTATAGATAATTCTGATCATAAGCAGATTCCACCTTATGACCTCGGAGTACCTATCATTTGTTTACGTGTTTTAATACGATTGAGGAGATAACGATATCCGAGATGTTGTAAGGGGTTTTACAAGGTGATATATTGGGTCGCATAAAGTTGAAGCTATTTCATTGATTCCTTTTGTTATATGAGTATCAGTCTAAGGTAAGAAACTCTGAAAATGTACAAAAGTGTGCTTTTGTTTTTTAATGTTGCAAATTCGTTGTCCTGTATATAATTTCTTAACTAAGCTTCGAAGTAATGTGAGATTACTATGAACAAATCGCGGCACAACGGCATTACGAACAAATTCTTTTTGACCCGCTCTCTGTTGAATA
Source organism: Parelbella ahira ahira (assembly GCA_018244795.1). NCBI lineage: Eukaryota > Metazoa > Arthropoda > Insecta > Lepidoptera > Hesperiidae > Parelbella > Parelbella ahira. The sequence continues at coordinate 3,891 of DWME01008893.1, forward strand.
TGATAAATACGCTAGAGATTTCTAAAGGATTTGACAAAAGCCTTAGAAAATCTTCGGACAACAAAGAAAAACTGCTGCAAACACATCACATCCAAACATTTCCCACAAATTATGATGACATAGTTCAAAGACCGACCATAATTTTTACCCAGTGATATATTAACGACCCTTGCGGAGTCGGTAAGCAAAATTTGCAATGCGTACGTTGGTGAAGTGGTCATATATCAAGAGGCCATTTAATATATTATTATGGAATCTGACTGAATATGTATGAGGTACCCGACTATATATTTTAAGTTAGCGAACCGCTTACCTTCATTTTTTACCGTTCTGCCGGCCAGTGAAAGCCAAGTCTAGCTATCTATCAGCCTTTACTGCTTCTGAGATTTATGTAAACGATTTAACTATCCTGTCGATTTTTCAGGGTCTTGACCTTGTGCGTTAAGTGAAATTTATTTTTTATCCTTCTCTGGAAATGGAATGTCCAACTTCTCAACTAAGGGCACTTGAAAAAAACCGCCATATACAATTTTAAGTACAGCTTTAATAACAAATTTCGTTTTATTAATGTTGGGTAAATAAAAAACTACGTCATGAAGTGACGACAAAAAATGGTAAACCTTTCAGCTATGCGTATCGACCCATGTTTCGACTTGCTTGGTCCCAAAGCAAATAGTTCACGTGCCGAGGTCCTCGTGTATCCTTCCCTCAGGCTTCATCCCTGCTCCCCGCAAGAATTCTGCCGTAAGGCGACAATTAAGAACATATTCAGACTATTCAATACAATTTCAGCATTGGACGTTGGGAGACCGGATAAATTAAATTATAACTTTAAAGCATTCTGTATAATGTGAAATTCCCGATGAGATTTTTTTATATCCACGACCGATATGAACAATATTTCGTTACTATATGGATTGTGAGTTGATATAAAATCGTCAAATAACATAATAATCGGGGATTCAACCTTAGTTGAGGTACATAAAGCCATTATGACTGGTTTTGAGGAGATCTGCCCGCTACCTTCGAATTAATTAATGGTAGTAATGGAAATACTTTTCGAGAATATCGACATTTCATATAATTCAGAGCTCAGCTGACCTGTCCAGCGAATAGGTAATCCAAATTTATTTGGAGAAGCTTTCAAACAGTGCAGTCAAGTTGTAAATATAAATGAACTCATCGTAAATAAGCTTGCTATAAACTGCATTACTTACTACACGAGTGCTTCAGTACGATGTCACAAAAGAGAAAATAGGAAATAGAGAAAAACAACATATTACCACATTTCCGCATCTCTCTCTAATTGTCTTTTATACAAAAATGAGTACGAACAAGAACTTAAGCATTTTAAATATTTTAATTCATAACATAAAAAAGTGTATTACGCGATCGCTAATTGTAACGTAATAAAGGGAAGTGAATAATAAGGCTTAACTTTTAAATTCATTCCGAATACGAAACTTTCCAATTTAAATATCCAAGACATTCCAACTGAAAGTCAAATCACGAGACCACCTCAGATCCCATATCAATTAACTGAGAAAGACAAAGCATAAATTTAACAAGCGCACAGTCACTGACTATCCAACCACGGATCCCTGAAGCCGTAAAAAGAGTTATAAATGCGAACGAGAGAAGTTTCCTCAGGCGTAACACCGGCTGCGAATAAAAATTTCTATTTAAGAGCTTCAAGTAAATTACTTCGAGACTTTTGCTCTAGTTTGTGGTTAGCTAGTAATGGAGTTAATTTTCCTTGTGTTGGTATCTCAGTCACATTCATTCCTATATAGCAACAGCGTTTGCAAGTCGTCTTTAATTTGAAGACTGGTGGCTCAATTATACCTACTACCAAAATTAAACAATTAATTATAACAACGGCCAATTCAAGAGTTTTGACCACTGAACTAATACAAGTATACCTCATATACATATAAGTTGCAGTAACTATATTATGTTCATTATTTCAGATACCTTTTAGTTGCTTCGTAACATCGTAACATGCCTGTAAACCCCGAACAGGTAGGCAGAGCAGTGTTGTACACTCACCACATTTTCCCAGTTACGTTTACGTCCCACGGAATAGGTGGTGAGCCTATTGCCATATATCGGGCACAAATCCGGACTCCGAGTCACTACTAGAAATTCTAAATTAGAAAAAACCAATAGTAACCGACCCGGGATTTGAACCCAGGATCCCCCATCGGCAGTAGCGCTTGCAACTTGATCAACGAGGCAGTCAGTTTAGTTGCTTCAGTTACTTAATATCAAGTAAAATTTTAGGATCTACCCAAAGAGAGACAAATCAGACATTATTGCACTTGTCGTTCAGTCGAAATTATTAAAAGTAACAAACGTGAAATAAGACGATTTGTTCAATATTATAAATTCCTATACAGTACAGACTTTGGCACGGAACTTTTTACAGATATAATGGAGGTATATCTAATAATAGCTGTACATAAACAAAATGTTTAAAAAGGCCCAATGAACCTCGAGTTGTGTGCAGTAGTTTGTGGTTTTCGGGTAATGGAGTTAATTTTCCCTTGGCTGCGTTTCTTATGGCGTAATCAGTCCCGCGACTCTAATTGCGGTGTGGCTGATTTTTTCGCTTGATCGAACTTTTGAATCTGTTCAAATTAATTTCCTCGGTATAATACAGACGTTTTCATTAGATTCATTAGGGGTCGACATTTGTCATTGGACATGATGTTTTGTCATCTTTATTCAAAGTCGACATATTGTTGTTTTATATTTTAAATTCTAATAATACTGTAATCATTACATTACTAGTAGTATCTTCGGGTATTTAATTAATTTCCAGTTCTTTTAATAACATGTTCCGGTAAAAAAATTGAAATAACGATAAGCACTTTTAAGTTTAGTTATGTTACTATTGTTTTATGGATTCATCGATCTTGTGTCTTTGTTTTTATCCTTATACGTGTATTCTCCATTTCTTTACCTTACATTTTCAGTTTAAGCCCTAATTTTGTCTTTTCATCGTCATCATTATTAGCCTACTCCCTTCCACTGCTGGACATAGGCCTCTCCAATGACACGCTACTGAGCGCGATCTTCAGCTCGTCGCATCCAACCACTGCCAGTCAGTTTGCGTATAACGTCACTCCACCTAGCTGGAGGGCGTCCTACGCTGCGTTTGCCAAGTTTTTATTCTGTCTACATGCTGCAAAAGAATAGTGAATTGCCTCTTATAAAGCGCGAATAAAAACGGCAAGAATTTCTTGGCAGTTTGTGGTTTCCCGGTAATGTAGCTAATTTTCCGTCTGCTGCGTTTGTTATGGCCCAGTCAGTAGCGGTGCCTTTAATTGAGGAAGGGTGACTTCTTCCTTTGATTGAACTTTTCAATTAATCCAAATTAAATTCGTTACTTTATATTAGGTCGAGGATTTTAAATTGATAAATTCTCTTCAATGCTTCATTCCGCGTTTCGTGTTCGAACATTGTAATCGAAAATGTTCATTCTTTTTATGGTATTAAATCAAGTTTTCGCTCTAGTCCATGGCAATGTATAACCATTTTTATTTGGATAGCCTCAAGTTGTAGAGTTTTGTTTCAACGTAGTCACAGCAGGAAGAATTTATTTAGGGCAGCTCTAGCTAGAAAAAAAAACGTAACATTACGCCTGTTATCCCCGAAGGGTAGGCAGAAGAGTAGTACACTCCCACGTTTTCACCAGTCGCGTTTACATCCCACAATGGAATACATGATGAGCTACATGATGCTGATTTGCGAAAGCAGAACAGTATATTGTTCCATATTTGTATTCAGTATTTGCTCCTGAGTTCAGTTACATGTACTGTCTAAGATTGGTCCGTTGGTCCAATGCTTAATAATGAACATGACAGCTGGTCTGATCCTAGTATCGATTCCCATATTTGTACGATCTTCCGAACATTTTACAATATCGTTGTTCGATGAGCAGGAGTTTTTGTTCTGTGCTAGGTGTAAAGAATATCTACATAAGTGTATATTTCGATACCTAAACATAGTGTTTAGAATCCCTAGTTGGTGCAGTGGTTGCAAGCACAACCGCTAATGGGGGTCCTGGGTTCTAATACCAGGACTAGTATTATTGGATTTTTCTAATTTAGAATTTCTAATAGTGACTCGGAGCCTGGATCTGTGCCCGTTGTACAGCAATAGGCTCGCTACTTATTCCATGGAACGTAAACGTAACTGGTGAAACGTGGGAGTGTACTACACTCCTCTGCCTACTCCTTCGGGGATTACAGGCTTGATGTTACGTTTTCTAAACATAGTTTATTAGCTACGAGTATCTAGTTACCGTGACATCGATTCTTCGAATTTTTTGATTAGATGATCGTGTGTAGATACTTTTGACATTACATTTCTGTGACTTTTATAATAATCGATACCTTCACAAAATCAAATATTCGATCTGGATCATAGCTTACTAAAGATATCCACAACGTTCCAATTATCAATGCTATTATAATACGATTTAACTTTAAATCCTATTTATAAGTATTATAGAAAACGTCTACTTAAATCCGTTCACTGTAGACTCCATAAGTAAACGTAACTTAAAGGGTGTCAAAGCTAATATTAGTCAAAAACAACTTTACTCGTAACTTATAATAAGTTTACGAAAACAGTTAATGCGAATTTTCCAAAGTACCTAACGAAAGTCATAGTGACGAGTGACGAGTTATTATGTATGTAATTGAACATGTGTGTGTTAGGGAACAAGCGCACAGCAGATGAGATTTAAATAAACCATGAATATAGAAAAAAATATACTTCTTACCATGATGCACCCGCAATAGAACTAAAATGAACAATATTTTACTGTAGTGATAACTGATGAAATATTATAATTATGGTTATCATTTATAATGTAATGCATAATTTCAAATTTACATACAATGTATAATTTCAAAACACGCATAGTAAGCCTATATTATTGCAATAGCATTGAAAACACACGGACCAATAAACTGTTAAAATTTCTAAGCCGTTACATATAAGTAGTTAAGTAAAAATACAGCAATGGACGAGATTTTTATGGAATGTGTTGATGACACTTGCATATATATAATAAAAATATTACATATGTAATTTACAATAAAGGTGTTTTAACCTTTAAGAAATTAATAATGAATGAATCTGCTACATAATAATCTCCTCCAGTCCGCAGGTAGGGAAACGATTAGGTTCTTAATTTGCAATCATCTTCTAGCAACTGACCAATATTTACACCAAGTGACAAATATATGAATAAAAGTAAAATATGTCATTCTAAATAGTTAATTTTACTAAAACTGTTTATTTTTTCTTAATATTCCCTAAAACAAACCTTCAACTTCAGACAAGTGAACAGTAGTTGTTCCCCCCTATCATAAAGAAACATTGACAGAATTTCTGAAACATAAACATTCCCACACAAAGGATTGACCACGGGAATACCATGTTTGGTACAAATAAACATCGACTGACGTAAATTACAGATATTATCTCATAAGAGTCGTATTATCGATGCGATCATATGTTAAGTCTTTGATGTATTGTTATTTCTTAAAATAAAATCCTGCTTACGAAATGTTTGGGGTTCCGTGGCTGAATAATTCAATATACAAAAAAATACTTTAAAATATTTCGAGTTGCCATAGTTATTAATATGATTTCATTTGCATGTAAAACGACGCTCGACAAAAGTTTCAAATATAGTTGCTAAATATAGGATTTAATATATTTCATAAAGGATAACAAATTGTTTTGTTATACGGGGCTATTTTGTCATAAACAAGAAAATATATCAGGTTTAAAATACGTATATTACTAAAAATGTATTGTGAATAACTGTTAAACAAACCTTAGTCTTACGTTTAAATAACTTTACTTCCATTAATAATAACTAAGCTAACCGTTAGCCAGTCTGACGCGGCTGTGAATCGCAAGCAACATTTAAAGTTAATCAAAATCATACGTAGTCAGCATTGGAATTGATGACCGTTGTCAAAAAATTCCACAGGCGATTCCAAGCTATAAAAACTTTTAATATTAAAAAGTTTTAATTTAAATTTTAAAGGACAAGGCAAACAGACAGGCGACTCGCGTGATGGTAAGTGGTCACGATTTAAGATTAATTTTCTACTTTTTTCTCTACCCTTTTATCATTCCACTGTTAGAATATGGGTTTCTCATATTAAGAGGGTTAAGGCCATAGTTTACCACAGTACAGAATAATTTTATTCTATACGGAACCAAAATTACATGTAGCAGTTCTCTTTTGTGTATGAAAGGCGCGTGCTAATCCCCCATAAACAGTGCCACGCGGCCGACATATCGCCCTCGTGTCGAGCGCTCATATCTTCGATACAAGTCACTACTGTCTAGTAAAATATGGTATATGTTGTTTACAGAAAATAACTATAAATGTATAATATCTAGACTCGAAAACTAAAATTGTTAAGGAATTATGAAATAAAACGCACAGAAAATAAAATTTTAAAAAAGAAAGAATATTAAATTATAAATAAACTATTAAAAAATTTACTACTGCCAGAATTTATTTCTAGGTTTTCTAACGAAATTCTATTTTTATGAGTGTGTTTTATCAATGTATACTAAAATATTAATACATGTAGGTTATACATAAATAGATGTGGTACATAAATCTACAAATGTACAATGATAAGTTAAAATTTGTAACATTCAAAGTCGTAAATTGGTCTAACGTGAGTTTTCATAAATATGTAATTCTCAAGTAACAATATTAAAATTATCTTCTGATATCATATCATACTCATACGATAGAAAATGTAACATTCTCAGGTATTTCCCATTTATTTCTCATCAGTCCATAATTACGTTCCCAAAAACTCATTAACCCATAGTCATCCATCCTGATGTTTGTGATGTTTTCATTAACCCTTTAAACACCCTTATTCAAATGAGCTCATAAATTTTCAACCCTCACGAATAAATCATCTAGTTATAACAATATGGCTGTAATAAAAAACAAATATTCACACATATGTCAGAAAAATTCCATGTGTTCTAAACTATCTTCTAGATAGATAGTTTTTTGTATGATAGAAAAAAGTAAGGGAATCTAGATAGTCTCATACTTTTTGTTATCGTACAAAAGTTTAAAAAAGGGACTAACTATAGTATATTAAGAGTCGAAGTAGCTGATTCCAAGGTAATGTATTACCTACAGTGTTAAATTCACGTCAATTGGCTTATCGTGTTATGAAAAAAGGGAGCAGTGATAGTACCTTTAGGTATTCCGAATTCTTTCTCTCACGCTTCCGGTGTTCGAATCCGTCGCGCTTGCCCCCAAGTTTAGAATAACTTTCTTAACGTACCATAGTGTTAAAGGGAAAAATATGCAGCATCGCGCTTGTATTTTTCCGAAAGGGTAAGCAGAGATGTAGTAATTCGATTTTATTTAA
>DWME01008894.1:0-11331 GCA_018244795.1 Parelbella ahira ahira
TTTATAAGAAAACAGCAAGAGAATAGGATACAGTCACACGTGGGCGCTCCTTCACCTGCAACTTACTCTGATTAGAACAATAGGAAGAATACTGCTACTGTCAATTAATAAGTTTAATATGTCACTATTGTAATATGGCCGTTTACACTATACAAATTACATTGGAATGTACTTCAATTTATTTAAACCAAAATTACATAATACAAAGGAATTAATGTCATAAATAAGTGATTATTTAGATATACATGCTCGTATGAAAATTCTAAAAATTTCTGTATATTTCGAATTTTTAAAATGTGAAATACCTTTTATTTCATGCAACGGCATAGAAAATACTAAATCATCATATATTATTACATTAGATATACATATATATCACAACAAAATATAATAATTTTTTGATTATACAATATCTACCGTAAATGAGCCTCGTATTATACCCCTTACCATACAATTCTATAATTGTCTATAACTTCCCATCCTAATAACCATAGAGCAATTTGGCCACAACCTGAAAGAAAGAAAAAAAAATCATTCGATAAATCACCATAAATGAAAAAAAAACATGTATAAAAATTATTTATCGAATGGTCTATGATCTTCGTTGAAATTTAAGTGGGACACAAGAATTTTAAAATGACATCTGCCTTTGAATAATACAAAACTACTTTTTGTGAGCAACAAAATGTACCGTCACTTTATATTTGATAATGTTATGTACTGCGATAAAATAAATAAAACATTTAAAAACATTGAAAATGATGTGACTGTACCGAATAACCAAGATTGCATCAAAACTAATTTAACATTTTTTTATAAAAAGTATACAGCAGGGTAAGTGCATGAACAAGAATTCTAAAAACAAATCTCTGAAAAATAATATTTAAAAAAAATATTTCGTAATTACCATTTATAGATCCAGCTATGTACTGCTGTGTAGCATGGATACTGATATATCCGGCTTCTCCTTATCTGAGGGGTCCTGTAATATACATTTATATTAAGTAACCGGATAATAGGTCCTATATAATGTCGGTATTGGAATAATGGCAAGTATGTTTCTCAAGGCCATACCATATTACAAGAGCCATATTATAAACTCTGAAACTAGAATATGAAGTGTAATTAAAAAATGAATATAAATTCTATTCTTCAGTAGAAACCTTGTCAACTCTATACACTTGTCAAATTTACTAAGCCTTAATGGCTGGAAAAGTAAATCCTGGCCTTAGTCTAAGAATACTGATGAATGGCCCGTCATAAGGCGTTTTCATTTTCTTAAATCTTCGCCACGATATATATTTTTATATACAATTAAAAAAGCCGTCACTAGAAAGAAGTAAAGGCCGTAGGATTTCATTAAATCCAGTTTAATTCAGGGTTTGTATTGCAATATACGCCTTATGAACTCACGCATTAATCCGAGTAATTATTACACGTTTAAACATCCCCACTGGTGTTTAAAGTCGACTGATCTCGAGAAACCCCCCTTCTTTCCTCCGCCCACGCACGTTGTGTGCGCGTGCGTGGGCGCGTGTGTGTGTGTGATAATTCGAACGATTTCGGCCATAACGTCTGCTTTATCTCCGTCTTCGTTGATATCTCATGTAACTTACGTAACCAATGTTCGCATGTACCTCAGCGAGCAGGTCCGTCGCATGCCCGTTCCGCACGCTCTCGCGCAGCGTGTCGTCCTCGTCGTCGTCCGTGTGCACGTCGTAGAACTCCTCGCTGTCCATTTCGCCGTCCGTGCCTGATACAAACAATTAATTATAAACATTACATTGATAAACCATAAATCTTCGAATGACTGCATGCGCCTGGATGCAGCACGCCGAAAACAGGACGCAATGGCGCTCATTGCGTAAGGCCTATGGCCAGCAGTGAACTGAAATAGGCTAATAATGACGATGATGGTAAATTGATAAAAAAGTATAGGTTACACATTTTTATATAGTTTTATGTAATTTGTCAGTTAATTGGCTTCCATTATATAAGCTCTCTAATGCTCTGCGTGGAGATGTCTGCAGATTATCATTATGATTAAAACACTTTTATTAGTAACAAATATCATCACATCAAACATCATCAGCATGTTACAGTCCACTGCTAGATATAAATTTGCCCCAAAAAGCGCTTCAATTCTTTCTAATAAGTTTTCACCCATAATCGCCACACTAGGCACACTTAAAGTATGCTTTAAAAAGGCAGGTTTAGAGTATGCTTTTTCAGAACAGATAACTATTAGAGCCACTCACCCAGCACGGACTGATAGTCGGTAAAATATTCCGAGTCGGACGCATAACTCTGTTCGGGCGCGTCCACCGCGTCACCAGAGGGCGCTTCTTTTGGTACTTCTCGCCGCACGCGGCTCTTGTGTTTTGCGCGACGTATTTGTCTATAAAAACGGAAATAGAATTTATGCACTTTAATGAAAGTAACTATTATAATCTGAGCAATTTATTCCGTCTATGGCTTAAATCCTAGTAGCATTTTCATTATTAATATTGCAAAAGTTAATATTAAACAATGGAAGAAATGATGCTGTCAAATAAGTTTTTTATTTTTATTTATTCTATTATTATATACATAAATAAAATAAATTATGAATACATCTTACGTCTCTTTTTGAAGTTCCCTCAAGGCTTCCAGATCAGCTCTCATGGCTGACACCTGTTTGTCCAGCCTGGCCACTTCACTAACTGGAATAAGGCACAATGTGAATGCACAAAATGATTAAACGAAATATAAAAACATTTTCTTATTCAAAAATAATAGGAAGCCAGCTGGCAGAAATAATTTTTTCCCATAATTAATACCAATTAATAATTTTACCCATAAATAATTTTGTACATCTACAACTAAACTCATACAGGACTGTAGTGCTAGGACTTGGGATCAATTAGATTTAGTTATTAATAAGATCATAAATTTGAATTTGTAATAGGGCCAGAAAAATAAGATTAGTAACTGTAGTCTAGGAAGTATAACTTAGTCACTGTATGTTGTATGAGTATCATTGCTATTTAAGTTTACTTGAAGATGTGTCTATGTTTCTTGTCCTCACATATACTCTTTTTGATACAAGCCCTTCTTAAACAGATAAAAAGTGGTAGTTCTCAATTCATTGGAGTATTAATAATCTTGATAACTACCAGTTTTATCATTATATGGATCTTGATGAGAATTTAAATTTAAATTTGCCGATTAATTATTTTTCAGTCCCTTATAATAAATAGCATACCTTATAAAAAATAGAATACACATTTTTTGTTCAAATTCAAATTCTTTTATTCATTATAAGGTATATACATACACTCAATGAAAGTCATGAGGTAATTTCAGAATATTTAAAAACATTTAAAAAAAAAAATTTTTTTTCATTCATGGTTGGTTAATGGCAGTGTTTGTAATGTAATTATAGAGTTGTATAGCAAAGTTCTCTTATTATATTCACCTAAAACATTAAAAAAACTTTTCTTATTAATTACCACAATTCCTCAATTTCAATTTGACTGTCTTGTTGGTCGAATGGTTGCAAGCGCGACTGCCGATCGAGGGGTCCTGGGTTCAAATCACGGGTCGGATACTATTGGATTTTTCTAAATTAGAATTTCTAGTAGTGACTCGGAGTCTGGAATCGTGCCTGGCGTATGGCAATAGTCTCACCACCTATTCCATGGGACTTATACATAACTGGTGAAACGTGGGAGTGTACTACACTCCTCTGCCCACCCCTTCGGGGATTACAGGCGTGATGTTACGTTACCACAATTCCCTCCAAGTACAAATTGCCACCTTTGATTCTAATTGGCTTATGTGCTAAATGGTGAAATGGTCTAGTGATTAATATTAATTAATCACTAGACGAATGCAGGCACATTGCAATTACCAACTGTGCCTAAAATGTGTCCATTGTAAAAAAGGAGAAAGCAAATGAGACTACCTTCTATCTCTTTCTATTTGCGCACGCACAGATAGAGCTAGCGTGAGTGCAATATTTGAAAAATATGTGATTCTTTTGCAGTGCATTTGTCAGTATTGAGATAGAAGGAAATGGAGAAAGGGTATAGTGAGCGTTTCTCTCTTTCTAACCGTCGACCATTGCCACTTATAGGCAGCCATATGTCTTCCTTACTCTATATATAACATACCTAAGGCTGCCTATTGCACACTCCTTTTTCTTGGGGTATATTTGTGTAATTATTTTTTTTTTTATATATTTTTCTTTTTTTTTTGTCTTTACTTTTGTTTGTTATTCTTTGTATTAAGTTTAGTGTGCAATAAAGTATATTGTATTGTACTGTACCTATGTTTGAATCTCGCTTTTCAAAGGTTGCACGATTTGAAACAAAAGCGATATTTTAAACTTGATTTTAATGCCATTTTGCAGTTTATAATAATACAACAAGTACAGAATGATCATAATTTATAAATTCTCTGCATGAGCATACTAAAAATCATTTTTGACAAAATATGCAGATTGCCACCTTTTATTTTATAACACTCATATATTTATAATTATGTTTATACATAAAGTTTATCAGTTGTCTGATAACCATAACACATTTTCTGCTTAGTAATGGATAGGATGACTATGTATAATTTGCTCTGAGATATTACCATGTATACAAACATATATGTAAATGTGCATAATATATAATCCATCTCACATGGTTATATCACTTGAATTTATTAATGTAACAGAAGCACCTCATGACAAGCATACATAAAAGTTACTTCGTATTATAGATTCATGGCAATACAAAAACTAAACATTTCAAAAATATACCCATTTTAGTTCACACCTCACTTCAAAATCAACATTATTCATATTGACAATAATTATAATTAAAACTACCAGTGCTTAACAATATAAAGTGCAAATGATTCACCAACAATGTTAAACATTAAAGAACATTGTTAAGAAATCTTAGAGAATCACATATATTTTAAATTATGTAATAAGTATAGTATTAGTATTAAACTGACCTACAAAATCATATGATCCCAAGACAGGCAGTCTGTACTGTGGCAATCAAACTGTGGATAAGAATGTTTATATTTAATTATAAACATTAGTAACCAATCATATGCCTAAGCGAAGAACAGATTCTTATGATTGTGAAACAAACATGATTCCAAGATTCTTGACTTGCAGAAGAGGCTTTCTGTGAAGGGTTTTATGTTCCAATACAAACAGTTTGACATTTTGCACGACAAATAAATTATTAGGTACATCAAAGCCTTAGTATTTATGCCCCAAATATATTGATCAAACAGATAGGTAATTATGATAAAATTACTATTATAAAACTATCATAACAATTACATTTATCATTAAGTTTCAGTTGGTAAGATGGTTCCACCTCATATTAGAACATAGTCAAGATAGCTCACGTTTTCCTTATTATGTAGAATTGTCGAAAACAGACATCGATTTTAAGCAACTTAGAAACTTACAGGTACCTTTATGTTTCATTTTTAATGCAACGAGTACTTACCCAACATGGCTCTCCTTTTTTCTGCGTAAACTTGTTCATAAATGAACACGCCGGCAGCTCCAACTATTCCCACAATAGCCGCTCCGACCATCACACGCGGGGATAAGAAATTGTTTACGGAATTCATCGTGAATATGAAGAAACTTTTTAGGTGATATACAGCAGAATAAACGTCTTGTCTACTATATTACGCTTTAAAATATCTTTAACGATAAAGTACTCACAAATAATACAGAATAAATAATTGAAAATACTTTATTTTTGTACGTTATTGTGAAACAGGTGTATGCAACGAATAATGGTGAAGTTTGACGATATCGGCAAATTTATTTTTGGTGGAAATATAAAATTTTGCGAGAGTGAAACAAAGCTTCTTTTTGTAATGAAATATGTTAAAATTATTGCATATTTCATATGATTTTAATTTTATTTCGGTCGTCCAAATCCAACTGTCAAGTTAAAAATCATATAGATTCATGATAAAATACTAGAGCACAAGTAATTGTCACTGTCAGTTGTAATCGAGCAGTTGATTCAGTTGATTTTATTAAATTAAATTAGATATTATACGGATATTTGCCAAAAATGAAACATGGCATCCACATATTTTTACAGCTTTAAAATATACTGAATCATAAAATGAGAGAGCGGAATCATGTGTCTGATATTTTTTGACTCTATCGCTTGTGGCACAAAATATTTATGAAAGCAATTTCCTATTTACAGTGTTCCTCAGTGAATGAAAAAGACAGGTATATTAAATTATACATAACAAAGTCATACATCTAATGGTTCATAAAACATTTACATATTTGTAAAAATGTAACAACACTAGCAGATTTTTTTATTTTTGCTGAAAAACACAACTCGGTAATAAATGATGGCCAAAAGCCACTTACTTACACCGTTCAATTTTTGGTATCTTCATGTCATTCATCCGTGAATGAATAGTAAATTTGTCAAACAGAATGCCGAATGCCAATCTGATCGCATAATTTTTACTTTATTGTGTTAATACTTTAACACAAATTATGTATAATACTTGAAAATAGGAAAGAAATAAATAGTTTAAACGAACATTCTTACCATAACATATATTTACGTGCTACGCGTGTATATTGCATAATTGCAGTGCCGAGTTGTCTTGTCAGACTTTACAACACTGAAGGTATTCCAAAATGAATAGTCCAATAGGCAAGGAAGATAAGACCAGGCTGAAGAATATTGAAATAAATAAATCGGACACTAAAGAGTTCAATTTAACACAACAAACTAAATGTGTAGAACAAAAATATTGTGAGGAAGGTGACGATTTAGTTACCGTTAGTACATCGGAAACAACATTAAACGCAGAATTAAAAAACAAAATTGAATATGATGAACGGGAGACATCTGGAGATGCGTGCGATGTGAAAATTAGTGTGAATTGTCCAGATGTTGAAGTAGAACTGTGTAGTGGCACCCCGGAGGAAGATCTGAAACTAAGGTGGGACGAAGATGATCCTGAAGAGCTTATTGACAATATAGAAGACAATGAACCTGAAGAAGGTCCTGACTCTTCAGATATTATTAATGAAGAACTACATGTTTCAGTGGATAGCAATCTAAATCCAATCAAAAAAGATCATGGATTAAACAAACCAGATGTAATGCTGCACATACCAACACAAGAATTGCTAAGGATGGAAGAATTGAAGAATTTTGATCCAGATCACTATGACAAAGAGTTACACGATGAGGATATTGATAATAATTTTTCTGAGTTATTTAGTAAAGTAAAAACTGAAATCACAGACACAATATCTGCTATTGCTGAAAAAGAAGAGGAAGGCAACATAAAAATGTCTACATGCTATGAAGATGATTTAGAAGAAAATGTGATTGAACAAGTGAAAACTGTTCATATCAGTAATGATTTAATGGGCAGTGGACGGGATAAAGATGAATCTTTAAAAGAAAACCAAAAATCAGATATTCACTTAGAACTGCCAAGGACTCCCACTAATATTAAAAAGTTTAATTTGCGGGATGCCATAGACAATGAAGTTAAAGTTTTAGCTGAAACTTTGTCTAGTATTGAAAAAGAGATACCCGTAGTAGAAAACTCTGTTGTTTCTTCTAACCCATCGACTGTAAATGAAACAAATTGGCCAGATAAAACATTTTTAAATAAAAAGTCTGCACTACCAATGCAAAAAACAAATGAAGAGAGACTTAAAGATATGAATCTCACAGTATCCTCTCTTATCACAAGTATTGAAGAGGAAATACTACTTTTGGACTCTCATGATGTTCAAAAACAACATGTGAAGACAGAGGAACAAAAACAATCTTGTTCAGAAATTACTGCCTACAAGAAGCCTAGTCCTACTGTTGTATTAATAGATCTGCCTATTGAAGTACCTAACTCTAGTGAAACCATGGAGTTGGTATGTTCTCCAGACCCAGAAGAAAAGGAAGAGGAGAAAGTGAAAGAAAAAAAAGAGTCAAAATTAACAGATGACAGATCTATTGATGTAGCTGACTCTAGTGAAACCATGGAGTTGGTGTATTCTCCAGACCCAGAAGAAAAAGAAAAGGAGAAAGAAAAAGAGTCAAAATTAACAGAACAGGATGAAATAGCGATGGCTATCAAGGCTATCGAAAATACTGATGATAATTATGAACCATCTGTACCATCTGTATTTAAAGTTACGGATGAGTTATCTGAGATTTCTGTTTTCGATGATAATGATGTTTCTGTCTTAAATGATAACAATGAGCCATCAGTGTCTTTTGTAGTAGATGATGATGAGAGTGTCCAAGAAATTGAACAAGATATAGATCCTGTACAAACATCAATTGATGAATCTGAGGTATCCATAATTCCCGACAGTGATGATGAGGAGCCAGCTATCTTGGTTCCAGATATAGATGGCACAAATTTATCATCAACTAATAATATGACAGAGGACACTGCTTTACAATTGATATCCAAAGAGGAAAGTAATACTTGTAATGTAAATTCAAAGACATTAGAAAAAGAAGAAAGGAGTACTGACAATAAATCTGAAGAAGGCGAAATAAAAAATAATCTAACTTTGAAACAAATAAATGAAATAAAGGAAAGAGTACCAGAAAAGTCAGTGTCTGAGGCATCAGTAACTCAAATAGATGAGAAAAAGCAAGATGATATTTTACAAATACCATCAGAATCTGTGACCAAAAGTAGTCAATCAACATTAGAAGCGAAACCAAAACTCAAAAACAATACATCAACTGACAAGGAAAATGTTGTTGAACACAGTGATTTAGAAAAATCAATAAGAGATATGAATCTGAAAAATATAGAAATGTCAAAAGAAGATAAGGCAAAAGAAATACAAGCAATTACTGTTTCATCAACCTCATCAGTTATTGTTGATTCAGGTGATGCTGTATTAAAATTGGTAAAAAGCAAGGATTTACCTGATGAATCACCAGAACAGGGATATAATCCTCAAAATATGAATCAGATGCTGTATAATGTGGAGCCACAGCCATCAACATCAACAGCTGATTCAGAATTCACTACAGACTATTCTAATGATGTCCCAGAGAACTTAGACACCCTTGGTCTTTTAGCGGAGTCAAAAAGGGTTATAAATTTAGACGATGATGATCAATTAGATGAGGATGACTATAAAGACTTTTCTCATGACGATGGTAAGTTGATAAATTCTTGTCGTCTACTGTTAAAAGGTTACCACAGCCATTAAAACCTGTATCCAGTATCAGATTAAATTCAGGTTCTTCCTAAGGTCACAATTGCCATGTTAAGGTTTGATTAAAATAATAATGCAATCTTTTGCCACACTCAAAATGAAATACATAGTAAAATTTATTAAAAATTACTCCATTTTTTCGAGTGGGAAAGTAAAAACTGACAGTCACTAAGAGTTGTAACATCTATCAATTAATAAAGTTTCTTTGTATGATGTTCATATTTTCAGAAAACAGCAATTTGATGATGGCAGATTATTCAGATGACTCGAACACAAACCACCAAGATATGGACACAGAAAAACAAAATGCAACATATAGTGGAAGTACTGACAATAATCAATATGTAACTGATATAACTTAAGATAAAGATGCATGTATGTCTAATATTGTTCCAAATTCCACAGATGTTGGACACAGTGGTAATCAAGATATGACCCAGAAAGATATGTTTACCCCAGGTCCTGCAAATGAGTTACAATTTAAGATAACCAATATTACAAGTAATGTACAGAAGGTTAATAAAGTCACGATGGACTGTGATGTGAGAAATACCTTTAGTACTATTATACATTTTTATAAACCTCATTATACAGTTATGTATAAGTTATGTATATGTATGTTATGTATATACTTGTACCTAACTAATCCTATTCTTTAAACAAGCAATTGCTGTATGTAATTGGTGTCTGGTAATGGCTCTAAAAATAACAATCAATATACATACACATTAGTAAATATTTAATTTGAGGTTCAGCAGTCTGGCTTTTTAGCTAGTAAACCAATAGACTAGCACAGCGTTTCTTAACCTTTTTTAGTCTGCTGACCCCTAGAAAATCAAGCATAATTTCAAGGACCCCCCGGTGGCTTTACTCACTTCACTCATTGTCAATCAGTCTTGGTGGGATCCTGTTTGTTGGCTCGTGCTTGTCGTGCTAAGTAAGCGTAGCGATTACGAGACTTCCTGGCATTTGTTTATTAATTCAAATGTCCATAGATAAGACGACGGGCCCCATACACATACTCTCAGATACCTAGGGGTTCGCAGGCCACATATTAAGAAACACTGGACTAGCAAATTGGGACATTTTTTTTTTAATTTATCATTGATTTATATTATTAAGCGAATAATGCAAAGAGTTGTTACAGTTCGAGGTAGAATGTGACAACACTACAAGTGAAGAGAAAGAGGATACTGGAAGAGAAATTAAAGTTGCCAAACCTGATAAAAGAGATATAGAGACATTCAAGATTTCGGACACATCAGACAATGAAGAGAACACTCAAGGTAATTACTCATGTGCAAAATAAACCAGGATATGCTAATATAATATGATACATGTGGTACATGAGTGCAAATCATGACTGCCAATTGAAACATCCTGGTCCTAAACAGCAGTGCCTGCATGTTTGTGCTCTAAGCTGAAGGAAGTCATAAGCAAATAGATTGTTTAGAATATTGAGTACTATTTGAGATGACAGTTCACTATTGTCAGTATTAACATTGTTAATTGTATAAGATACCGAAGTTTAATAAAAAAGCCATTTACAATTATTGAGATCTGAATTTAACATTTTCCTCTGATACAGAAGCTGAAGAGATAGTTAAGAAATCAGCTGACATAAAGAAGCGGTCACCAAGCAAATCAAATAATTTAGGCTTTAGCATTAAAAACACAGATATTGTGGAACTTGGGGAAAGCTCAGATGAAGGTAAGTTTATTCAAAGTTATTTTTAACAATCCATCCCGTTTGATGCTCGGTATTATTAGTTTATTAAACGAATATGGTTGGTTTCGTGACAAGATCAGTACAAGGTGTTGCGTCTTAAAGACGTCTAATTATATAATAATATTCAAGACTTTGTAATTTCTTACCCATGGTAAATTACATGAAGCAGTCTTAAATGATGACGATAATGGTCTTCAAGATATTTTTCCTTTAATCTGGTTGTAGTTTGTAGTTTACATTATTAACTGTTCCATACATAAATATTATTCATTATAGAAATAGTGATAGCCTAGTGGTTAAGAATTCAGCCTCTCACTCCGGGGGTGCTGGGTTCAAATCCATGGCGCGCACCTCT